>UNPR01000416.1:0-14904 GCA_900536425.1 Hymenoscyphus linearis | reverse complement strand
GTTGAGATTGATCGCGAGTCAGCTAAGAAGTCCTAGAGCTAGCTATTACTTATACACAACAAGAGGCCGCAGGCCGCGCTATTCCCATTAGGCATCTCCATACTATCTCCGATTAGGCAACTCCAACCCACTATTGCATTCACTAAGCGAAGCACCAAAACACTATACCGAGCCACATTCACGCCCTCACAGTTTTCCCACAACTTTATATACCATTCAACCAGTATCTTATTCACTATTTCTTGTGTAGCATTCCAATCCATTCACTCTTATTCCATGCCATTCACTCTGGCCTTAACCATTCACTTTACATACCCTTTAACCTGTATCTTATTCACTATTTCTTAATAGCATTCCAATCCATTCACTCTTATTCCATACCATTCACTCCTACTAACTGCTATTCACTCTCGCCTTAACTATTCACGCTATATACTAATCTTATTCACTCTTATTAACTACTATTCACTATTTCGGTATAGCATTCCAATCCATTCACTCTTATTCCATACCATTCACTTTCAACTTAACTATTCACTTTATATACCATTCAACCTGTATCTTATTCACTATTTCTTAATATATTTATTTTTTAAAATCCTTTCCTTTCCTTTCCTTTCCTTCCCTTTCCTCATTTTCCCAATTCTTTCCAAAAAAACATCTAATTCTAAAACAATCATCAGATTCCCTCTCATTATAATACAATCAAAGACAAAGTCTTCACCTTTGATTAAAGGTCTTTAGGTCACCATTATCACTAATTTAACATTTAAGTAGGTAAAATAATTATTTTCCCAGAGGTAAGTATAAACCGTATAACATATCGATATATATAATCCAACAAGGGCTTTAATTAATTACCTAACTACGTCAAGTCTGCTACTTATCTTGTCCAGGTGGGTGGAGGAGGTAGGGTTCTAATTCATACACTACTACTATAACTATATACAACCATATATCACCCACCTACTTACTCATAATACCACCTCACTCTCTAAACAAAATAAAATAAAATCTAGTAACCAACTACCAGATACCAACTTCCTTCCTTCCTTCCTTCCTTCCTACCTAACAATACACCCACCAACCCAGGGTCGTGTCCTACCGTTCTAGGCACCAGCTACCAATATTCCCACCTAGACCAGAATAGAAACCCAGAATATAGTCAGATAACCCGTACAGTACACTCGTATTCCCGAGTAGCCAGCCACCAAATAGTATAATATAGTACAGTACAGTAAATCCCACCCTATCTTCATCTGATCAAGTCACTTCACTTCAGCTTCGCTCATCTAAAAAGATCCCCCAGGAGAGCTCATCGAATCACCAGAATACACGACACGGTTAACCATGCATGACTCAAGGTTCAAATAATAACTTAATAACTAAAAAAAAATCCCAAGTCATCCCAGGAAATTAACTTACAGTAGCTTACCTTAGCCAAGCCAACCAAGTTCAGACGATAAGATAAGATAACCCTTCAGTCATTCAATCCCGTCAGTCCTCAAAGATCCAAAGAATCACAGCAGCCTTTGAAACAAGACGATACCACTCACACTCACACTCACACTCACACTCACACTCACACTCACACTCACACTCATACTCACCCACACTCACACTCACTCACAGTCACAGTCACAGTCATAATACTCATCACAAAAAAAAAAAAAAAAAAAAAAAAAAAAAAAAAGAATAAGAAGGGGAAAAAAAAAACTTTTAACTTTCAATAAAGAAGAAAAAACTCCATTCAATGCCCCAATATAAAACTCTGAAAAGGCCTATCCCATTTGATAAAAACCCGACCCCAATTTGTATCGATGTCATGCATGTCTATGAACAGCCCTGAGCACCTCATCCAAAACAAAATAAAACAATGTGAGAGAGTCCTAGGCCTTCCTATTCACAAAAAAAGCACCCACCCACCCCAAAACAAGTAATACACAAAAAACACACAACCCCCCCCTCATCATTTTACCAAAAAAAATAATCTATCTATTTAGGAATCAATTTCCTCCCCACCGACTTTTCATTGTTGCCCTCAACCACACTCTCATCATCATCGTCATCCCCAACAACGTGGGTCCGAGATCCCCCGCTGCCACTTCCACTGCCACTGCCTCGCTCGTCATCACTCAGATCATCCTCGTACAACTTCTTCTCCCTCTCATCACCACCGGATGAGAACTCGCCATCCGACTCATCCTCGCTCCCGGCAGCAAATGCATCATACAACTCACCCGCTCTCCTCTTGCCTCCTTTTCGACCAATCTTGCCGGCACCGTTGAGTCCTTCCGCCTCATCTTCTTGCAGGAGATCGAATTCCCACTCGTCTCTTGGGTTGTTGCGGAGACGCTTGCGACGTGCGATGTAAAGGTAAGCACCCATTCCTGCGCAGAAGACGACAATCAGGGTAGCAGCGCCGTAGATCCAGACCTGAGTTTTGGGTGTTACGCCAAAGGTAGGGAGGAAGGATGGGAGCCAAGTAGAAGAGCTTTCTGATGCTGCTGGGGCGGCGGTACCAGTTGGTGTAGGAGCGTGAGTGTGGTCCGCAGGGGCAGCGGTGGGCTTGGTTGGGCGGTCTGGATGGTCGGTTGGGTTGGCCATGAGAGGGGCAGTTGGGTTGGAGGCTGCAACGGAAGTGGTGGTGCCAACGACTGTAGTGGTACTGCTTACGACGTTGTGATTGTCGTCGTCAGAATCTTCTGGCATAGGCAAGAGGGTAGCCTTGCTGGCATCGATACTCTCACCCCATAGCTTGAGGTGCCAGTCGGTGAAACTACCGTTGAATTCGTTCACGACAGTATCCTTGACAATGATTGTCCAAGTTCCAATACCAGATTCGCCCCTATAATTGTTAGAATGGATTCATATGATTTGGGATATCGCTACTCACCAATGAACCACGGACATAAAGGTCCAGTCTTGATAACCTGCACTGAGTAGATCCAGTCGTCGAGTAACTGAAAGATGACTGACGACCTTGTCAGGACTGACCAAATCAACACTGATATCACCACGTCTGGTGTGCTCAATGTTCATGGTAACAGTAACATGCTCAAGACGCGCAAGATTGGCCTTCTTCATCATTTCTTGTGTTACCTCGAAAGAGACAGCTAATCCATCATTTCCTTGAGGAATACTCTGGTTAACGTGGATCCAAGGGGAGTAATACCAAGCTTGAGGCTTGACGTTCTTGAAACTCTTTGCTGCTTCAATGGTCGCATACGTATCGATTTTTCCGTATCCAAAAGTGTGAGAGAATTTCTTTCCAATGCTGGTAGTTTGCCATTCACCGGTATCCATGTCGAATGGTAATGCGGTTTCCATGACCAAATATTGCATATCTCTCCAAGTAAGATCAGGTCGGATTTCCAAAACCAGAGCGAAAATACCCGCTGCAAGTGGTGCTGCGGCAGAGGTTCCACCATGTCCATTATAACATTGGTTGGCTCCAACGTCGGTAGTGTGCTAGCGTCGAATTAGTCTGAGTGAAGATTAGTGGAACTAGATTTGCAAAACTTACAATTGCATCACCACTTCCACTGCTGTAGGTGACAACCAATTGGGCAGAGCATTTTTCCGAGTAGTAAGGATGAAGGCCTTTTCGATCAATTGCACCCACTGTGATACTGTAAATACTGTTGGTGTAACCATCAAAATTGCAGTTATCTTCGCTGGCAGCGCCGTTTCCGGACGCAAACACGTAAATGGATCCCAAGCCTCCTCGACCTTTTTGAACAGCATTTACCATTGCCTTTTTGATCAATATGCCTGGAGCATCCATGGATTTTCCGTCATCCGGTGGACCCCACGAACAAGAGTAGATTTGGTTCTTCTGGTATGCGTAGTTCATCGCAATAGCTTCGTCGGCATCGGTAATCAATTTGGAAAGAATTCGGATTCCTGCAATCTTCGAGTCCCAGGCAACTCCAACACCACAGACATGGTTCTTGACCGCAGACACTTCTCCGGCACAACGTGTGCCATGTCGATCGTCGGACAATTTTGGCCTCGGCTCAGGGGAATGATCGTTGAAATCGTAGGACCCTTCTGCAAAATAGTTGTCCATCAAATCCTCACTGTACATGTCCAAGCCATCATCTACAATGGCCACGGTTGCATTTTTGCCGGTAATACCCTGTAACCAGACATTTGTGACGTTGACATCGTGGCCTATCTGCACTGGATTGTACAAATGCCATTGCTCTTCGAAAATGGGATCCATTATTCCCAATGACTTTGCCACATCCTTTTGGTACGCCACAGCTTGATCTGTGGGAGATTCCGACTGTCTTACAACTGGTGCTTCATATCCTGCTGGCGGCGGTGGTAGAACGTCTCTCTTGTCCATGCGTGCCTTCAACTTTTGTTTTTGAGCAAATCTGACATTATCGAGAGGGTGAAAGCCCCCTTCGCTTCGTTTTCGCCTTCGTCGTTCTTTTAATGCTGTATGTACAATATCCTCATCCTGCTTATGAGTTGAGAATATATGGTGGTCTGCTAACTCGCCCAGTTGACCCTCGTGTGTCAAACCCAGTGACACAGCTACCTGCGAGGGAGGCGTATCCGAATCAAGCTCGAGAACATAATAATCGTGGGCGTCATAATCCCGTCGATGTAGGTTGGAGGCTGATGCGATAGATCCCAGGCCAAGAAGACCGAGGAGAGCGTGTAGCTTCATCGCTGGAGGATTTGTTGGATGTGAAGATATTCGGTGCTGCTGGGAAACACCGGAAGTGTTGCGTGGTCTAGAGAAAGTGGATTAATGCCTACGCATTGATGGTGTTGGGTGATGGCGCCTCGTCGTCGTAGAATCTTTATGGTTCGAGGTCAGTGTCGGCTGAACGCGTGCGACAAGGGACTTTGATCGGGCAGAATGCGACGATGCGACGATGCGATGATGCGATGATGCGATGGATCGGGGAAGAGATTTAATTGTTCGTTATCTGCGTGAAGCTGTCATGTTCTGGTAGGTAGAGGAAATGAAAGTGATGAATTATTTGAGCGACGACGGGATGGACGAGAGGCAGATGTTAGTGAGGCAAAGTTCTGATGAATTGGTCGTGTCGAGTGCGAGGCTTACCTGGCTTCTCGGCCTGTTTCACGACGGAGTACCTTCCACCTTCAGATTCAGACCACTGAGACCACTAAGACCACTGAGACCAGTTAGCTGTTCAGACCTCAAAGCGGGCGGAGCCCCACATTTATTTATTGGGGTCGACTTTGCCTCTAGCGCCATTCTAAGCCACTGTACTCAAGTAGTAGGTACGCAGTCATAGAAAGGGAAAGACAACACCATCAATTTTAGTTCTCTATTTTAGTCTATACTACCTAGGTAAGATCTATGTGATTTTAGCTACTATTCAAAGCTCTATCCTATCTTGCTCTGCTAGCTCTGCTAGTACAGAACCTAAAGGTGGACGCTAGTCTATGTGGACTTCTAGAAGTAATTTACTCCATAGAAGAAAATTTATTTGCAGCAACAGCTCGAGTTTGCGAGGAGTTAAATCTGTCTGATCGGCCTGTCCCCGTCTACTTTTATAACTCAGGGCACCTTGGCACGCTTAACCCGCCTTCCAAGCCTAACACGACTACCGATTCAAGTTTCATAGCACCGGGGAAAACCACGTGAGCAGCCCGCGCTATTCTTTTTTCGTTTCATGGGTTGTTTGGTGTGTAAACGATCACTGTCGTCCACTTTGACTTGATCCAGCTCCAATTTTCCCTTTCCCCGAGTCCCGCAAGTCGGCAGTTTGGAGAAAGTCAAACGAGCCGATGTGATATTATTGATGTGGAGTATGATCTTAACTCGACTTCAAGAATTTACATTTCAGAGATTAGGGACTTCCGAACTGATAGAATACTGGTGCTGGTATTTTGCGTTTTAGACTTACTCGGTAAGTTTTTGCTCTTATTCATGTTTTCTTCAAGATATAGCGACTTGAGGTTAATATTCCTCGCCTAGAACATTCCCGGCAATTGATTAATCATAGGTCCCCACCAAAATCCCCAGGAAGGGTCTGAACTCTCGAGAAACTCAATCATGCTGAATAAAATCCTCCGAAGAACATTTCCATCCTCACCTCTCGCTTACCTGCCATAGGGTGTTCTTTGGGAGTGGAATTACCTAATAAGCGCTCTCGCTTAATTCTTCAACGGAGGTAATTGTTTAATTCTCGAATCCCATGGTTTCCTAACAGTACGAGTAGTTTAAAGGATCACTGTCAAGAAACTTTTTTTCTCCCCTGCCAAATTCAATTTTCCAGACAACCTCGAACGTCAAGCGGAAGGAAAGGCTGAGAGGCATAAATAGAACGTATCAAATAGCTCCTCCCGAGGCACTTCCAGGGGCTTTTGAGAGGATGGGAAAAGAGATGTCATGAAAAGCACACCGCAACTCGTTCAAATTGTTTGGTAAACTTGGTAAAGAGCTGAAGAAAATTAATGTGGATCGAACTGTACAGACCCAGGTTCTCTATCGCATTTCGCTACGGAATGGCCAATTCAACTCAACTCATATTGCTTTTGGATTAGTGTCAGCCAAGAAGGATAGCCAGCCAAGGAGGATAATGATATCACCCCTTTAGGCAAAAGAAATGTGTACATAACCAAGAAACGAAGAAATCTTCGCCAGCAATGTTGATTTTTGTTGGTACTCACCAGGGTATATATACTAGACGCTGCACGCAGATGCAGGCACCCTCACACATACTGGGTCAGCCCCGCCAAAGTCCCCTTTTTTTTTCAGGACCTCGTGTTCCGCGGGTGGAGGGCGGATCAGATCTTGCCCTGAGGGGCAAAGCTGTCTTGCACTGGAATGGTGGGGATAGCTTCACCTAGATCGAGTATAACGGGCGATGGTGTAGCCGTAAGCCCATCTTGCGTGGCAGACTGAGACGTCGTCGTGTGCTTCTCCCTCTGGCATCTGCAGACCCCTTGTATTCTGGCGTGACAGATGCTGCGCAACCCCAAGATTCGGAAGATCTGCGTGCTTCATCCGCCAAGCATTTCTAAATTTAAGATTGCAGGTGCCTCTTTTTCCCCTCGACCCCCTCGAACCCCCTCGAACTCCTTCTTTCCAGCCCTTGCGGAGCCGTGGGTGGGTGGAGGCACCTAGTGAGTGGTGGATGGTTGGTGGATGGGTGGTTGGGTTGGTCCCGCCGACAGAGACCCGACCAAGGACAAAAGTGACCGTGGGTGGGCACGAGGGATAGAGAGAGAGGACTTGCCCACATTAACACAACATCCACACAGTCACACTAGCCCTGGAGGTACCTACCAACTAACAGTGGACACACAGTTCACCAGCCAATCCCTCACATATTCTCTCCTCCTCTCTCCTCTCCTTTACCACTCACTCCTTTTTCTGATCCTTTGTGGCAGGCAACACAGCATCTATATTCTCCATTCATCTGGTTGCCATTCAGGTCACCCCCTCCATTGGCATTGATCGCCTATGGACTATATTGCTTCTCCGTGTCACATCCGCCCAGCCTCCAGCCGCTACTCCCTCACCATCTTCTAAGGAGTGCATTCACCGATCTTAGGGGAAACCTTCTTACTATGAATGTTTCTGTCCACGCGATCTTCACAGAATAACGATTGAGAAGATTTACAACCACCAGTTCATGATCCCTTGTGGACGATCTGATCCAATCCGATCTTAACCCCACCATGTTGGAAGACCAAGACCAAGACCTTGCCTTGTCGTCAGGCCCCCAGACAGACAACAAGTTTACGAGATACAAATCGGTGAGGCATGCGCCAGGGAAAACACTCACAGCCGAAGCACCAATGCCTCAGAAAGAACCCCAAGACGGAAATGGTCTGGGTAGGACGAAGAGTATGGCGAGGTACCGGAGGTCGAGATTAGAATTCTCAGAAGAATCAGCTGAAGCACGTCCACCAATGCCTACCATACCTTCAGGTATCGAGCAGTCCACTTTGGAAGTGCCGCCTGTAAAACCCTCCGTCATTAGACGAGTGACGGAGCCAATATTTGCGACTTCGCGACAAAGAGCCCCTTCAGAGAACGAGCCCAGCGCGCACAGAAAATCAAGGCTTCCGCCACACAAAGAGACAGAGGATGAACGTCTGCGACGAAAGGTGCTGGAATTTAGGGAACGCGAAGCACAAAAGGAAAAGCTGGAGGAGGAGAAGGCACAAGCCGAGGAACAACAACTGAGAGCCAGGAAGAGGGCCGCAGAAGATGCGCGAGCTTTGAAACAACGAAAGGCCCACGCGGAAGTAGAAGAGAGAGAAGCAGGATTACAGGAAGAGGAAACGGCAGGAATATTAGAAGAACCGAAGCGGGTTGATTTAGAACGTCCACGAACACCAGATATTCACGGTCCGAGAGAGAAATTTAGTTTCTTTTCCAGGACGAGAGCAGTTTCAAAGCCACCTAGGACATCAGGCAGTGGTACCTCAGAGTCAGAAGAGCGAGCAAAGAGCCTTGAACCACCTTCCCCAAAAAGGGTCGAAAAGAAAATTCGGAAGCGACCTTCCTCACCCCCATCCCGCCGGGTTGCAAAGGATCCTATTATACCAACCTACAAGTTAGGACCTGAACAAATGATACAGGAAGGCGGTGGGGGCATCGTACCTCAAACTGATGCCCCCATCTCGGCTAGTAATGCTGGAGAAAGGGTACGTGAAATTATTTGGATGAGTCGAAATTTTAACTAATTTGTCCCAGCGTGTTTTAGTTCGATGCAAGCAATCCTCAATCAACTTGCCAGTTACGACCGAGACTACGAGCGCAGACTTGATTCTTTCTGCTGTCAAGGCCATGACACTAGATATCTTACCGGCTACTGCAGTCTTAATTGAATCGTATGGACAACTTGGGTTAGAACGTCGTACACGACGCTACGAGCATATTCGAGACATTATGAATTCTTGGGACCAAGACGCGCAGAATTTCTTCACGATCATAGACTCGGAAGCCCCTGAGGATGACAAGGATCTGGAGGTGTCCTCGGCCCCAAAAGAAGCTCCTGGCAACACCACTGTCTACATGTATCATTCTCAGAAGCCTGGAAAATGGAACAAGCGATATATTACCCTGTTGTCTACCGGCCAAATCTCCATGTCGAAAAAGCCTCCTGAAAAATCAAATGACAAAGATGCGTTGAGTTTGTGTCACTTGTCAGATTTTGACATCTACACCTCAACTCCTCAAGAAACTCGGAAGCGTCTCAAGCCGCCAAAGAAATACTGTCATGCAATCAAAAGTCAGCAAAAGACTACCATGTTCCTGAGCACGGAGAATTTTGTTCACTACTTTAGCACCGATGACGAAGTTCTTTCTGATCAGTGGTACGAGGCTGTACAGGCGTGGCGAAGTTGGTATTTGGCGAGCATGGGCGATGGCGCCAAAAAAATGCCCAAGACTGTACGGTCTCGCAAGAATACATATCAAAGCTCTGAGGGAGAATTATACCCTATGGGAGCACGTGCTCCTTCGTTCAACGTGAACGATTATAGCAAGAAAGAAAATTCAAAGAACGCTCGAGAGTATGAGACTGACAATGAGCGTCCTCGACAACTCCCTTTCCATCATAGTAACAGTGTTTCTCAATCACCATTACCCTCCAAAAAAGAATCCCGTCAGGAAGCCCGACGTCACCCACCTGTTGTCAACCTCAATATCCCTTCTGAATCAGACGGAGAATTCGCTTCAGGTGGTCTGCTAGGAAGAAGCTACTCTACACGACAAGAACGTGTTCAGAAAGAGGCACTGCATCGCTCTTATAGCGGGTTCGCAGAAGGCCCCTCACTCTTAAGCGCCCCCACTCAAAGACCCGAAAGAACAGCCTCGACGCGAGACTCGAAGCGCTCAAGCAGTCGCCCAAGTCGCCGTCCACAAACCGCCACTGAGTCCCCTGGACCAGGAATGACAGGAATGCCTAAACCACTCCTTGACTTTGCGCCGGTTTTCAAGGAGGCGCCTCAATGGGATAGGAGGAACAAGGGAAGGGGTGTTCAAGCGGCTGCTGGTATGCGTCTTGTCGATGTAGCGACAACGCCCGAGGAGATGGCGATCCAGATGCAGATGCAACCTACGCAGCAGCTCTTCCGCCGCGAACAGGCCTCAGAGCTGACGAGGTCGAGAACCAGTGCTAGGCCTAGGACTTCGCATCAGAAGGACAGCCCATTTGTGGCTGGTGGGTTACTTTCGAACGCAGGGCATAAGGGGAGAGGTCACTGAGGTGTTTGCTTTGCATTCTGATTGGAGTGTATTTGGAAGGGAGTTCTGAAGTCTGGGGATTGCATTGCATTGCATGACATTTGCACTGCTTTGTTTCTTTTGTTGTTTTTGTTCGTTTGTTGATTCTTCTTTTCTTCGATTCTTTCGTTCTTCTTGCATTGCTGATGAGGCTGGTTGGAGCTTTTTCATTTTTCTTCATTTTTTGTGTTTTCTTTTTGAGTTGGTGCTTTGAATACCCCTCCCTGAATACCCCGCATTCCTTTTTTTGTGCTTCTTTATGTCGTTTTCTACTTCTACCTCTTCTACCTCTTCTCCCTTCTCTGGCAAAAATCGCGGGATGATTGGAAGGCGGGCTACAGACAGATTTCGATTTTTGATTTCTCAGCGTACTTTGTCGCTTGCGAATCTACCTTTTTCTTCTTTTTTGCCGACATCAGCGGGATGGTTTAGGCGTGTGCGACTGGCTCCCGCCCAGGTGGAACCGATTTTTTCTTCTACCTCTTCTGTTCCTGCGGGATGGGAGAAAGACTGCATTTGCAGGGATTTTTCAGTGTGCAATCAGATCAGTGCTTGTAACTGGGTTTGGCCATTCGGCCATTAGGCTGTCAGGCCACTAAGTTTGCTAGCAATACTAGATAGTAAAGTGTGTTTTTTTGTAAGATTACCTGCTACTGCTGCTTCTATACACCAGATACAATGGATTTTTTTCGTTTGTTAATTTTTTCGAATATGTGTACTTGGTGAGGTGAATAAAGTTTTTTTTTGATTAGAATAAGATACTTTACTTTGTAATATATTAGGGAGAGAGAGGAGTAGGGGGTTGGGTTAAAGTTCAAGTATAGAGTTTTTTTAATAGGAGGTAAGTAAAGGTTTTAGGGGGATAGATATTTGTAATGTAATACATAGGGAGGCACTCGGGAGGGAGGAAGGGGAAGGAAGGGTTAAGTATAGAGTCTAGATGTTTTTATAATAGAGGTTCCTTATTATAAAATTTACTGGAATGTAAATTATCCCCTTGTTGTCACATATGTACAGTACAGTACCTTTCGATTTTTAGGTTTGCGATTTCCTATTTGAGTGAGTAATAATCTTCTGGAAATATACTTCTTGTAGCTAGCTTATCTGTACGTACCAAAAGGCTAAGTTACATCTATCGTAGTAAGTTTTGAGGCGAAAAGTACCTAGGTAGATACGGTAAACTTAAAATTCGGAATGTAAGGTTATATGTGTGGCATTGGGGATATCTAGTTGAATCTACCTATACCGATACAGAGGCTCTATATTGTCCTTATCTACTAAGAGACAGAGACAGAGAGAGAGGGAAAGAGATAACTGGAATTATATATACTAGTCTTCTAGATAGATAGTGTAGTCTTTCTATTAATATAATTAAGCTAATTACTTAGTTACTTTACTTGTAATACTCTCTCTATCTATTCACCTGGATCCCAGTTAACCCCAAAACCCCAGATTTATTTAACTAGGAATACCCAGCTTTCATGCATTCCTTTATTTGTTTTTGTTTTTCTATATCATGTTGTCAGGCAAGCAGCCCAAAATTAAGGGTATGCTGCACTGTACCTTTGAGGTATGGGACAGTTACTTACAGTACCTCACTCCCCTTAACTTCACTCTACTCAACTATGTTACATCTCACTTACATCTCACGACTCTCAAACCATACTAACACCATACACTTTGACACCACCTCACCTTTTTCACCTTCCAACTCTCAATTTCAACTCAACTCATACTGACATTATATCACAGCACTTTATTTTACTACACTTCACGTTACAACCCACAACTCACCACTCACAACTCACAACTTACACCTACATACCAATTATATTCTCTATTTCAAGTCTTCTATTCTACTTCTTTAACTCTTAACTCCTAACTCCCAACTCCCAGGTTAATTCTACATTCATTCAAAACTCCAAGGTCCTCAAGCCTCAAGCCACCCACCCTAATACCCTGTTATACAAGTAATCACAACCTAAAACTACTATATTATACTATAGCTCCTACTCCCACTCACAGCTCCCACTCACATCACATCACAACCAAAATACCTTATGATATTAATCCAAATAGTCAAGTTAGGTTACATACTAGTACCTACCTACCTACTTATCTAAACCTACCTACCTCAATCTAGTTCTTTTCTGTGTGGGAATGAGATTACTTACTTATCTTAACCTCTTACCTATCTATACACAATCATGATCATGTATTAATCTCACTTATCTGCTTGTCACCAGTTATTTCGTTAAGTTCCTGCCTAGATATGCCTGGACATCACTTACTACATGCTCTTTTTCTCTTTCTCTTTCTTTAACATAACAGACTTATAAATAAGTAGCTATAGACGTAGTACCGCTATATTGGGAAACCACTGTTCTCGCGTGGGGATGGATGGGGGTGTGGTTTTTGTTTTTGTTTGGATGGGGATGTTTTTTTTCTTCTTGGGTGGATGGGTCGTTGGGGGAATTAAAGTGGAGCTTGTTAAGAGTGAAGCTTGTTAAAAGTGAAGCTTGTTAAAAGTGAAAGTGAGGTCTGTGAGGAAGTGAGGTCTGTCGAAGGTGAGGTTTATAATAAAGTGAGGTTTATAATAAAGTGAAGCTTGTTAAAAGTGAAAGTGAAGTCTGTCTGAAGTGAAGTCTGTCGAAAGTGAGGTCTATAATATTAAGGTCTATAGGAAAGTGAAGTTTATAAGAAAGTGAAGCTTAAAATGAAGTGAAGCTTGTCGAAAGTGAAGCTTGTTAAAAGTGAAGCTTGTTAAAAGTGAAGCTTGTTAAAAGTGAAGCTTGTTAAAAGTGAAGCTTGTCAAAAGTGAAAGTGAGGTCTAGGAGAAAGTAAAGTCTGTCTAAGGTGAGGTTTATAATAAAGTGAAGCTTGCTAAAAGTAAAGCTTACAATAAAGTGAAGTCTATAATAAAGTGAAGTCTATAAGAAAGTGAAGTTTATAATAAAGTGAAGTCTGTCTAAAGGAAAGCTTGTCAAAAGTAAAGCTTGTTAAAAGTGAAAGTAAAGTCTATCGAAAGTGAGGTTTATAATAAAGTGAAGCTTGTCGAAAGTGAAGCTTGTTAAAAGTGAAGCTTGTTAAAAGTGAAGCTTGTTAAAAGTGAAGTCTATAAGAAAGTGAAGTTTATAAGAAAGTAAAGCTTGAAATAAAGTGAAGTCTGTCGAAGGTGAGGTTTATAATAAAGTGAAGCTTATTAAAAGTAAAGCTTATAATAAGGTGAAGTCTGTCTAAAATAAAGCTTGTCGAAAGTGAAGTCTATAATAAAGTGAAGTCTGTATAAAGTGAAGCTTATAATAAAGTAAAGTCTGTGTAAAGTTAAGTCTGTCGAAAGTGAAGTCTGTCGAAAGTAAAGTCTGTCTAAAGTAAAGTCTGTCTAAAGTAAAGTCTGTCTAAAGTAAAATAAAGCTTGTTAAAAGTGAAGCTTATAATAAAGTAAAGTCTATATAAAGTTAAGTCTGTCGAAAGTGAAGTCTATCGAAAGTAAAGTCTGTTGAAAGTAAAATAAAGCTTATTAAAAGTAAAGCTTATAATAAAGTGAGTCTTATAAGAAGTGAATCTTGTTAGAAGTGAAGTCTATCGAAAGTGAAGCTTATAATAAAGTGAAGTCTATAATAAAGTAAAGTCTATAAGAAAGTGAAGTCTATAATAAAGTGAAGTCTATAATAAAGTGAAGTCTATAATAAAGTAAGGTCTATAATAAAGTGAAGTCTATAAGAAAGTGAAGTCTATAAGAAAGTAAAGTTTATAAGGAAGTAAAGCTTAAAATGAAGTGAAGTCTGTCTAAAGTGAAGTCTGTCGAAAGTAAAGCTTATAATAAAGTGAGTCTTATAAGAAGTGAATCTTGTTAGAAGTGAAGTCTGTTAAAAGGGGAGTTTATAATAAAGTAAAGCTTGTTAAAAGTAAAGTGTGTAAAGAAGTAAAGTTTAGAATAAATTAAAGTCTATCGAAAGTGAGGTCTATAAGAAAGCGAAGTCTGTGAAAAGTGAGGTTAGTAATAAAGTGAAGCTTATAGTAAAGTAGAGTGTTTTAAGATTTTTATAAACAATATTAAAATATATTAGGGAAGACTAGTACAACAAAGTAGTTAACTTAGAGACAATAAGTTAAAGAGTCCTATTAGTATATATAATACGTTTTAGATATAGACAATATATCGTCCCTAACCTTCACTTCTTCCCTCTACTCACTTCTCGCCTATCTTCACTTCTTGCCTATACTTACCTATTTTTTATCCTTACTTCTAACTTGTCCTCACTTCTAACTTGTCTTCACTTATGTCTCTACTTACTTCTTACCTATCTTCACTTACTGTTTATCTTCACCTCTAACTTGTCTTCACTTCTTCCCTACACTCACTTCTAACTTACACTCACTTCTTATATATACTTACTTCTCCCCTCTACTCACTTCTTACCTATACTCACTTATTACTTATCTTCACTTCTAGCCTGTCTTCACTTATACCTCTACTCACTTCTAACTTGTCTTTACTTCTAGTTTGTCTTCACTTCTAGCTTATCCTCACTTATAGCCTTGTCAGGGTATCACTAGGAGCGTACAAAAGACTATTCCAGAATAAGGTTGAGATTGATCGCGAGCCTTCTAAGAAAGTCCTAGAGCTAGCTATTATTTATAGTCAACAAGAATCCACGCTAAGCCCC
>UNPR01000164.1:0-114123 GCA_900536425.1 Hymenoscyphus linearis | reverse complement strand
TAGGGGGTAGGGGAGAGGGTGGCGCCTCGGGAGTACATCCCCACGAAAGGAAATATACGCTTTAGTGTACAGAAGAAGTAATCAGGTCGTTTAGAACAAAAAACCTGATTCGATAAAAAAGATGTGTTTGTAATATCCTACTTACCCTCTAAACTAAAAGGCTTATATATTGTTACACGTAGGAACAGTAGATGTAAATATGTGTACCTAGGTATGATAATAAGTGTAAAGAGCAAAGGTGGCCAGAATAGCTATATATATACAGTACAGGTACTCGTACAGCTACTACGTCAGCCTACTGACGTAATCAAATCTATGAGCATCAATCATCTAACGTAATCCATATAAGGCTCTACAAGCCTTCCATATATATAGCTTAGGGATGCTCAGACTCAACATCTATACGCGGTACATCCTACGAACCTCTAACTAGGACTTACCCTAGTCAAGAGCTAAGATTGAGTCAAGTCACTCGAAAAGCAAGCGGCGTACAATCACAATTAACTACGGGCAAAGCAGTAGGTAAGATCGACCAACCACTTCTTGGGCCAACATGGTCTTTCCTTCCTTCCTTTCACGATCGATACTATAAATCGCGTCTAAGTCCTCTATCGGAGAGGAGACAGCCTTCTCTCCTACCTACGAATACACACACGCCTCTACTAGGTACGCTAGACTTCTAAATAGGTACACTACACCTTTACGAATATATACCGACCTAGGTAGGTTAGAACGAACGACACTACGAAGGAGGAAGGACACCCACCACACCTAAAAACAGCTATACCCTATCTATCTCTAGCTACAGTAACTATCTCTTGTATTATTACAGTATTCCCTAGGGTATTATATTATATTATATTATAATATAACTTTCTAGTAAGTAATAAAACACACTAGAAATCTAATTCGAAGTTTAATAAGTGGTGTTTCTTTTTCAGGACCGGGGTTATATAGTGGTAGGTAGTAGTAGGAGTAGAAGTGACTGATACCCGATAGTACCTAATCTTTGATATAAAAACATCGAGACAGAATAAACATAACATCACCATCAAACCGACCCACCCACTAACCACCTTCCTTCAACCAATTCCCACTTAACTCACTCACTCAACCCACAACCCACAACCCCTTCCCACCTCACCCCCTAAAAGAAATCCGAATAAAATCCACCCATTACAAAAACCACTCACCCTCAAAACACCTCACCCCATCGATTCATCCCAAAAGTTCAGATGAAGCAACTCCACTCCACTCCAATCCATCAATCCATCCATCCATCCATCCATCAATAAACCGTAATCCCACAGTGTGTGTAATCAATATACCCACCTCAACCCAACCCCAACCCAACCCAACCCCAACCCAACCCAACCCAACCCCAACCCCAACCCCAACCCCAAAAACCCCAAGAAGCGCAGTAGATAGACACTCCCCACAGTAAAGCTGTCTCACGTATAAATTTAGGTTACATCTTGTTGATTTTCCCAGTCCAGTCCAGAGAGACAGGAGGGTTGAATTTGAAGAAAGTTTAGGAGGAATAAAAATGAATAAAATGAATAAATACAGAGAGGAGACCAGTAGAAGGCCTTACTTGAGTGTACTGTATAGTATAGTATAGTATAGTGAATTTGTGGCTTACAGTCGGTCTCCTTAGTATTCAGAGTCGTACTTAACATCCACATCCACATCCACATCCACCTAAAATTCCAAAGTCTATTCACATTCACATTCACATACCACAGAAAAGTCATATTCAAATTCAACAAACATATAAATATATATCTAAGAAAAGAAAAAAAAACAACAACTAAATAATAATAACGGGTATAGTGTACCTAGGTATATAATAATATAAATAATCTAACAGAATTTCTTCCCAATGCAAACCCCCATTCCCCCAACACACAAGCCAATACATACATCACTGAAATGCAGCATACACTACAAGTACATTCTACCATTTCGACCTACAACCCCCCTATATAACATTCAAAACATATAACATATAAAATATAACCATTATTCCAAAAGAAAAAGAGGGGTATGACATCCAAGAATATACTCGTCAAAGGACATAAAATCAAAAATACGCTCAAACCATGAACCATAATCCAAAAACCAAGCACTCGCTCGCTGAAAACTCCCAAAAAATGCAGTCAGTCAGGTCAGTCTGCAATCAGTAGCACGACACACTATACCCCACCAGTCATCCTCTTCCAGCGACCAAAGATGCCTCCACTAGCACTCGGTCCACGGGGTGTAACGGGCGCCTCCTCCTCCACCACCCTACGACTACTCCTCCTTTCTCTCTCCCGATCCCTCTCACTCCCCTCACCACTCCTCACCGTCGTCCCTTTATCACCACGATGAGAGCGTCGACGATTCATATCTTCTCGTCTGTTCGTATCCTCCCGTCTAGGCGTCTCCTCACCACCCAGCTCCCCATACTTACTCCGTCTCGCCCTTCGTCTGCGCGCAGCATCATCCATCCTATCATCGACGGGATCCTCCTCAACCGGTTCCTCTTCCTCATCATCAGGCGGAGGCGGAGCATCAGAGTGATCTTTGACCCAGGAATCGGTTCCGGAATGAGGCCAACCCGGTTTCTCCCTTCGTCGTTTGGCGTCTTTATACACCGGTCCATCAGCAGGAAGATACTCTTCACGATCGCGGGATTTACTCCCACGCCCATTTCTCGGATCAAAGTATCCATCCACTGGCGGCTCTCTCCTGCGACTCGTTTTAGGTGTCTCTTCAGCAGCGCGAGAAGCACGTCGTTCTTCGCGTCTCCTCCGACGTTCCCGGTCCTCGTCTTCTGGAGGAGCATGAGATCGTCTCCTATCAGATCTTCTCCTCCGTTCAGGATCTTCCGTCGTTGGTTCCGCTTCGGTCTGGGCAGCCTCCTTTTCCGCTCGTCTAGCACGACGTCGTTCGGCTCGCTCTGCTTCCTTCTCTTCCTTCTCTCTTTGCTCCCGCCGAGCAGCATGCCGTGCATCCTTCTCCTGCTGTCTATGCAACTTCTCCTCCTCCTCCACCTTCCTACGTCGACGTTCCCTTCTTTCCTCATCCTTGGCGCGTCGTTCTTCTGATGCCCTCTCTTCATTTTCCATCATAGCCCTCTTCGCCCGACGAGCTGCTCGCCTTGCCTCTTGATCTTCGTCCACTGCACCTCCAGTCATCATCACATCTCCGTCCATGGTATGAGAGCGTTCTCGAGCTGGGCGTTTGACCTTACGGTCTTCGCGTCTCAAATTCCGCGCATTATCATCATCGGTCAGAGTGTTACTGCGACGTTTATTGTCCGGTCTAGACTTTGAAAGAAGTCCCCCGAACATGGCACCAAGTCCCGCCTTTTTGGCAATCGAGTCGGATCTTCTCATACGTCCTGGAGTCTCGGATGGTCCTCCAGCATCTACCATTACAGCATCATCATCCGGTCTCGCCTGATAACCTCTTGCATTAGCGTACTGATCTCTCGAAACTGGCATCCCTCTACTTTGATAGGGTGAGTCTCCTATTCCAGGCGGCATCGGTACCGCCGGTGGTGGTGGTGCTGAATATACCTTCGATTTGCTTTTGCGATCACGACTAGATCTCTGGGGAGCGGGCTCATCAAGCATGATATCGTCATCTTCAACAACTATGACACATGTGTTAGTCTTACTTTTACGGTATGTCGGAGTCTTTGATAGAAGCGTACCACGTGATTTTCTTCGCCTCTCAGATTTACTCCTATGCAATTTCTCATCAGGCGGTGGAGATGGCAATCCAGAATCATCGTTCATCATAGAAGGTCGTCTGCTCGTACGGCCACTTGGACGTTTCTCGGATTTAGAGCGAGAAACCGGCGCCGGCGCACTGCCGAACATGGCCGAAATCCCTCGAGACTTTGGAGGTCGGTCGGCCTTGTCTGAAGAAGAGTCTTTCGATGAATGCTTTTCTTTTGAGGATTTTGAACGTTCTTTGGATTTGCGATCCTCCCTCATGGAGGATGAACGATCCTTGGGTGGTCTCTTCCTCTCCTCGTCTCTGCGTGGAGCTGGAGCTGGAGTTGCAGCTGCACCCCATGCGCCCCAAGTTGCCTTTTCATCGCGAACAACTTTAGTACGTTCTTTTCTCGATGATTTGGGTTCGGGTGGTGGGGTCGGAGGAGCAGACGCGTCGGAATCGCTTTCTTCTTCCTCGGCCTCAGCAGCGATTTCAGCTTCCTTTTCTGCGGCTTCTGCTGCTTCCCTTTCGGCTGCTTCTTTTTCTGCGGCCTCTTTTTCTGCGGCCTCTCGTTCAGCTGCCTCCCTTTCGGCCCTTTCCTTTGCAGATTTCCTGTCTTTCCTGTCTTGTTTGTCTTTAGAGCTCTTACTCTTGCTAGATTTTGGCGCAACGGGCATTTCAGGTTCAGGTTCAGGTTCAGGTTCAGGCTCAGGCTTAGGTTCTTCAACAACCTCAACGATCTCGTCGGCCGGGTAAATAGAATCTGGGAAGCTGCCAGGAACTTCGTCGTCTCGTGATTCAGGTTCTGCTTGCGGCGGCGGCGGTGGTTCTTCGACGACGTGTTTCGCTGCTCTGTCCTTTTTGGACTTTTTCCTATCTTTCTTGGACTCCCTGACAGGCGCTGGTGGCGGGGGAGGCGGCGGGGCTTCCACTTCCTGCTCTTCTTCCTCTTCTTCCTCTGCTTCTTCTTCTTCTTCCTCTTCTTCCACGTCGTTCACTACAGGTACAGGTACAGGCTCGAATGATTTCAAGCGGTCAAGAATCCCAAATGGTCTCTTTGTAAGTCCTGTTGAATTTTGTTAGTATATCAGTACCAATAAACAGATACAATCTGTCCTTACCTAGATATGAATTGGATTCTGGAAGCTTCGCACGCGCTTTGTCAGCAGCCGTAAGATTCGCAATTTCGTCTCGCCCAGCACCCTTGCTGCTCTTTTTTGTGGCGCCCCAGAAACTGAAGGCGCCATTAGCCTTCGGATCTGGAGTATCTAATAAATCAATAAGCTCATCCTCGGCTGGTTCCCACTCCGGTTCCGGTTCCGGTTCAGGTATTTCAGGTTCCGGTTCCGGTTCAGGTTCTGGTTTGGGCTCCGGTGTGGGCTCTCGTTCGGGTTCCTTGTGTTTGGACTTTTTGCTCTTGCTACTCTTTGCCTCTTTCTTGGATTTCTTCGTCTCTTTCGCAGCATCAAGAGCAGCTCGCGCGGCTTGCTCCTCGGCCTCCTTAGCAGCCTGTTCCTCAGCCTCCTGATCACGAGCAGCCTGTTCTTCCGCCTCCTTGTCACGGGCGGCCTGCTCTTCTGCCTCTCTTGCCTCCCTTTCTGCCTCCCGTGCAAGTCTTCTGGCCTTTTTCTCAGCGTCCTTGTCGCGAGCAGCCTGCTCTTCTGCCTCTCTTTCCGCCTCTCTTTCCGCCTCCCTTGCAAGTCTTCTGGCTTTTTTCTCAGCGTCCTTGTCACGAGCGGCCTGTTCTTCGGCCTCTCTTTCAGCCTCCCTTGCAAGTCTTCTGGCCTTTTTCTCCGCCTCCTTGGCTTCAGCCTCGTCGGCCTTCTTCTGCTTGGCTGCTGCTTCGTCTGCTTTCTTCTGCTCTTTCTTGGACAATTTGACCTTGGGCTTGACCTCCTCGACAGGTTTCTCTTCCTCTACAACTTCTGGAATTGGCTCCTCAACAACAGGCTCAGGCTCCGGTTCGGGCTCTTTGACTGGTTCTTCGACAATCTTGCCTTTCTTGCCCTTTTTATCTTTCTTAGAGGTGCTTCCAAAAAGTCCCCAACCATCATCGGCCGGAGGTTCCTCGACGACAGGTTCAGGCTCAGGTTCAGGTTCGGGGACAGGTTCAGGTTCAGGCTCGGGGTCGAAGAACGAAGCCTTGGCCTTTTTCGACTTTTTGTCTTTTTTGGAAGGGACTGGAGCTCCCCAATTATGATCAATGTTCGGTTCCTCAATGACAGGTTCATCTTTATCCTTTTTCTTTTTGGTCGATGAGCCCCAGGAGTCGAAAAAATCCTCGTCTTTACTCTTTGTCTTGGTTGATGAGCTGCCCCAGGAGCCAAAGAAGTCATCATTTTTCGTGTCAACTGCTGGAGGTGGAGTGGGCACTTTCTCAGGTACATCCTTCGCGGGCTTGGTTCTTTTAGCACCGAAGTTCCAGACAGCACCCCAGCCTGTGCTTTGTTCCTCCTCGACCTTTTCTGGCTCAGGCTCAGGCTCGGGTTCAGGTTCAGGTTCAGGTTCAGGTTCGGGCTCTGGTTCAGGCTCCTTGACTGGCACTTCGACAATTTTGCTCTTTTTCCCCTTTTTGTCTTTCTTGCTTACAGGTGCGCCCCAACTGCTTGCAAAATCGTCAACCGTTTCTAGAGCAGGCTCCGGGTCAGGCTCCTTGATTGCCTCCTCAATGATCTTACCCTTTTTGCCCTTCTTGTCCTTTTTGGCGATCGTTCCAAAACTACCCCATCCATCGTCGGCAGGAGTCTCGGGTTCAGAGGTAGGAGGCGGTTCTTCTTTGACGGGGTCGTCTATTATGAACGCGGATGCTTTATTCTTCTTACTCTTCTTGTCCTTCTTGTCAGATCCAACTGAAAATCCGAGACCAGGCTCTGGCTCGGGTTCGGGCGCGGGAGGCGGCGGAGGTGGAATTTCTTCAACGATGGGATCGGGTTTGCTCTTTTTGCCCTTTTTGTCTTTCTTAGAGGCGCCTCCAAAGATTCCCCAGCCGATTGAAGCTTCAGCAGCTTCCTTGGCCTTGGCTTCCTCTTCCGCCTTGACACGTTCCTCCTCTTCCACCCTGATACGTTCCTCCTCTGCCTTAACACGTGCCTCTTCCTCTGCCTTAACACGTTGGGCTTCCTCGGCCCTCAGGCGCTCTTCTTCGGCAGCTCTTCCCTTCTTACCCTTTTTATCTTTCTTGACAGTAGTCCCAAAAATACCCCATCCGCTCGACACTTTCGCAGCTTCTGCAGCTTCTTTAGCCTCTTCTGCCTTGATGCGCTCCTCCTCCTCTACCCTCAGACGTTCTGCCTCCTCTTCCTCTGCCTTAAGACGTTCTTCCTCTACCCTAATGCGCTCCTCCTCCTCTGCCTTAACACGTGCCTCTTCCTCTGCCTTGATACGTTGAGCTTCCTCGGCCTTCAGGCGCTCTTCCTCAGCAGCTCTTCCCTTCTTACCCTTTTTATTCTTAGTGGTGCCTCCAAAGATACCCCCCCATCCGCTCGACACTTTCGCAGCTTCTTTAGCCTCTTCTGCTTTGATACGCTCCTCCTCCTCCACCCTAAGACGTTCCGCCTCCTCTTCCTCTGCCTTAAGACGTTCCTCTTCCTCTACCCTAATGCGTTCCTCCTCCTCAGCCTTGATGCGTGCCTCCTCCTCAGCCTTAATACGTGCCTCCTCCTCAGATTTGAGACGTTCTTCCTCGGCTAATTTTGCTGCTGCTGCCTTCTCCTTCTTTTCTTTCGCCTCAGCCTCCTTTTTCTTCTTCTTGTCGTAGTCTCTCTTCTGCTTAGTTGTCATCTTCGCGTAAGCAGCAGCTTCTATCTCTGCAAGTTTTTTGGCCTTAGCAGCAGCAGCCTCAGCCTCTGCTGCCGCTGCCGCCTCCTCCTCAAGCTTTTTGGCGGCTGCCTCCTCTTCCTCTTTCTTCTTTTGATCGTCATCACCAAAATCAGCCCACGGGTCGGCTTCGGGCTCCATTAAATCCATAGAAGGAGGCGTTGGTGCTGGTGGAGGAGGGTCATCAAGTTTGGATTTTTTGCTCTTCTTGCTCTTGGTCAAACTCAAAAAAGAGCCCCAAACATCATCAGCCGCCGGCTCGGGCTCAGGCGTAGGCTCCTTCGTTGGTTCTTCAGCACTTGGATCGGCCCAACCGCCCAAAAGAGTCTTGCCCTTCTTTTTCTTGTCTTTCTTGCTTGAGGCAGTACCAAAAGATCCCCATCCATCATCGACTGGTGCTTCCACGACTGGTTCAGGTTCCGGCTCTGGGACTACCTCCTCTACTTTACCCTTCTTCCCATTTTTGGTCTTCTTTCCACTCATCATCGAGTCCCATCCATCGTCCACCGTAGGGTCAGGTTCAGGTTCAGGTCCTGGCACAATAATTTCCTCAATCTTGGCTGGCTCATCAAGTTCGAATGCACTCTTACCTTTCTTTCCTTTCTTGTCCTTTTTGGCAGTGCCAAACGATGTTCCCCAGCTATCCTCAGCTGGAGGCTCTTCTACTTTTGGCTCCTCCTTGGGTGGATCAGGTTCGGCGCCTTTCTTGACTTTCTTGACCTTGGCTTTAGGAGTCGCCCCCCAAGCTCCAGCCCAATCGTCCTCGGCTGGTTTCTCTTCGATGTCTACAATAAGCTCCTCTTTAGTTTCCTCAAAGTCCGGTAACCCACCCTTCTTTTTCTTCTTGTCCTTCTTGGAGCCGAAAGCGAAGTCGAATGTATCTTCCTTGGATTTATCTGGCAGGTCTAGATCAGCTTTGGTCTCTTGTTCGTCAAGAGCCCCAAAAGAGAATCCAGCATTTTTTTTCTTTGGCTTTCCACGATCGAGGCTCCACGGGCGATTACCTTCTTCTTCTTTGGTTTTCGTGTCTGTAGTTGAGTAATCCCATGCACTAAGAGATATTAGCTTATTGAGCATTGCTTGTTGATCAACGGGAGGACAGAGTGTGAAGACATGAGATGGACCGAATCATAAAGCCGCATGATACCCTGATCACTAGGCCTTGGGCCTGGATCTGCACTAAGTGCTGGCAATATCCACAATAACGCAATGACCATGCTTACCTAGTCGTTGTGCCTCCTCCGGTCCCTCCCGTATGCCAGCTTGAGCCCCACGTTCCTACGGGTGATTTGGATCCAGATATTCCTGTATCAAAACCCAAGTCTAATATTGGTCCAGAATCTAATTTAACATCCACAAAGGAATCGAATTTCTCTGCGAGGGACTCTACCAGACCCTTCTTACCTTTCTTCTTGGATTTGGCGGCAGCAAAACCATCCACTGAAACTTCTGGTGGCGGATTTCCTCCATCTTCCTTTCCCTCATCTTTCTTGTCGTCTTTCTTGTCATCTTTCTTGTCGCCACCATCATCCCCAGCGCCAGCGCCAGAATCTGCAGGCGCCTTGTCGCCATCCTCTTCCTTCTTCTCTTCTTTCTTCTCCTCCTCTGGTGGATCTTCCTTTTCGACAGGAGGAGCACTCTGCGTCGCCTTCTTCTTCTTCTTTGCCGCCTGTTTGAACCCAAAGCCTTCCGTTGCATTAAAGTCAATCTTTGGGCCCATTGCAGGGTCTTGAAACAAGGAGGGGTGGTCGTCTTGTTTCTGGGGTAGTCTCGAGGGTGGTATTGGAAAGTCGGTCAAGCTGGCGGGGTGCTTCTCGGCGCGAGCCTCCGAATCGTGAAAGTTAATAACTTCTCCCGTCTTTCGCTGTGTATCGGCGCTTTGAGGAGGGCATTTTGACCCTGGAAATGGTATTTGGAGACATTCTCGATCCAGTTCGCAGCGCCACGTATGTTCCAAATCGGGAAATATGGTATTCTAGACGTTCGTTAGATATCTCAGTTCT
The DNA here is from genome assembly GCA_900536425.1 of Hymenoscyphus linearis. Taxonomy (NCBI): domain Eukaryota; kingdom Fungi; phylum Ascomycota; class Leotiomycetes; order Helotiales; family Helotiaceae; genus Hymenoscyphus; species Hymenoscyphus linearis. The sequence goes on along the minus strand of UNPR01000164.1, from coordinate 104,593 downwards.
TTAGGGGTCCACACCGCTGAACCGCTGTGGGCATCAGCGCTACTGCACTGCAGCCATGCCTCCGCCTCGCCCGTTCAACTCGACCGAAATAACATATGTCTTGGGGAAAATGGCAGTATTTTTCGTACCAGTTTTTCCAAATTCGCAGATCTTGCCTTCCGGTTCTGTAATGCGACCCAGGTTCGAGCCAAACCTCTCAATCTCATGCGCGTATCCTCCTCATCCCACCCAATCGTCCAATGCTGGGTCGCCTGCAATCCATAATCGCTCCCTGGGTGATGGCCGCCATACTGTAAGACCTCGACGGCTGCCATTCTGGGTTTTCGAGCTGGTGTATTTGCAGATTCCCCTCAGACTCATCGAGGCTAGTCTCTACTCGGGAACGAGAAGGCTTCCTGATCGGGGGTATGGGCGAATTCTTGTAGGATAAGAAAAACAGCTGGATCAGGCTGTGGTGCTCTGGAATGGGAGAGTAGTGGCGGATGACGAGTGGATTCTCCTTGCGACTTGATCCAGGAAGCTCTGTTCCTGATTTGGGGAGGGGATTGGAATGTCGTGTGAAGTTTCTGTTGGGGTGGTCACACGAGAAATCCCTTTTCCGCGCAGTAGAGGTCGCTTGTGGGAAAGAAATGGTTGGCAAAATGGTAATATTATCGTTTGTTGCTGGCTTCGACCACCGGGATTGGTGCAATGGGGGATGGCTACGCCAGGACCCTGTGCAGTAAGTAGCTACAGTCCAGGTTCTGGTTGGGTGTTTTCGACAGCAGCGTTGAGGCCGGAATTGGGCAAAATGTGCTAGAAGTGAGAGTTGATTGTGTCTGTGTAATGTAGGTAATCTTGTATCCCAGTCTCCAACCAGTGATTGTAGGCGTTACACACTCTACTCGAGTCTAGGTGGGTGGTATGAGTGGTATGGTGGTATGAGTGGGGGTATATTTTTCGTCTTACCAGCCCTCTCGCGAGACCCCTCGCAGTTCAGTGACAGTGCTGGGTCTCAGGCGTCGCAAGGGAGATGGGACAGTCAGCCACGCACAATATCCAGAATTGGTGGCGTGGTGCAATGGGCAGAATGGGCAGAATGGACAATGTTTGCGCGACATGAAAACATTGGGGTTGGGGGGTTGGGATGACTACGGAGGAGGATTATTTTTCTCTAGGCGTTGTAGGTAAGGTGGCATAGGCAGAGGCAGAGACAGAGACAATCACTGGCAAGGCAAGGAAGGCAGGGCAGGCTCGCAGGCATGGCGCACCGCATCTGCGCCTGCGCCTGCGCCTGCATTCTTGCTTTGGGGGATAGCCGCTTCTTTACCGGAAAAACATGTGGCTGGCCGAGTGAGTGTGGGGATGTCGCAGAGGGGTGGTGTGGTACAGCGTGAGTACGGGTATCTGGTTGGGACTTTACCCGAGAACTCTACTACTCTAGAGACTCATTAGACTCATTGGACTCATTTAAAGTGAGAGATTCATTAGACTCATTGGACTCATTTAAAGTGAGAGATTCATTAGACTCATTTAGAGTGAGAGTCTCTCTGGATTACTCGAGAGCGCGAGCGTGCAATCACAGAACGAGTGCGTTGCGAGTCACAGGCTGGCTGCTTCCTTTCCAGAACCCCAGGGACTCCTTACAGCATACTTGAGTCACTGAGGTGTCCTTTTCACGGGGTCCAGTCTAGTGTCCACTGTCCAGTCCAGTCCAGTGTCCACGGGTGGTGTAACTGTGGTGTGAGTGTGTTAGTTGTTACCTGTTACCTAGTGAGTGGCCGCTTGGACACTACGACGTTTGACTTTCTGATGGTCGTCGGTTTCCAGATCAACCACAGAACACATTTTTTGTCAACCTTGGACGAAAACCAAACCTTGCGAGAAGTCTCAAGAAGCCACAGTGTCTAGCACTAATTATTTTGACGTACAGGGCTTTCTAGGGTCTACCATTTACACTTTACCGTCCTCGCATCTAGCATACTCAAGTATAGCCATTTTAGACCACAGCCACCTGCACATATGCACGAACAGTACACTACGTACCCCCCTCCCCCTTACACCACCACCACCACTCCCACTCATGCTGCTACCCGCATGCCGCATTTGATGAACACCTCCAACTACCGTTCCAACACCCTCAAGAACCCTCAAGAACTCCCTCCTCCCCATGAGAATCCTAAGGATGAGATGCCCAATCCCTAAGGAAACACCGTCATCAATTTTTATATTAACCCCAATCTCTCACAACCACTGGCCCCCATTATTTCTAATTCCACACCGCAACTTCAGCTCTTCAATCGCATCAACAAATCAAGTCCTATGATTCACTCTGCATAAGAATTCAGTCCAGGCACCTTCTCCCATTGGTCATTCTCTGCAGAAGACCGCCGCAAGGTTTTCTATTTATCGCCACTCCTGCCCGAAAGTTCGGATTGGGAGGGTGTGTTCTTCATCTATCCTCTGCACGAATCTGCATGTAGGTACGAATGGACTCGTATGTATGTATGTACATGTGCAAACATCCAAGTTCCAAGGACCTCTGTACAGCCACGAATCCAAAGTTCGTTAGCCGCGATCCCACCCTTGGGGCGAAGAACAGAAGACATCGGTACTGTATTTATATCACGGCTCCACCCACCAACTCAAATTCAGACAATTCTCGAAGTCCTCGAGTACAAAGTGTCTCGAAAGCGCGTCATCCTTTCGGTCAGCAGATTTCCATCATCACTAGTACACGGTGAGGTGGTGACTTTTGTATCCTCTCCTCTCCGACTCCACACAAATGTACAGTACAGTACGGAGAAAAACGCAATGATACCTGATTGCGGAGCGCCTTCAGGTCTCAATGTATACCATTCTGCATCAAACGGGGTCTCCTATCCTCCAATTCAATTCCTCTTTCCCCTCCTCTCAACCAAATTCCCCCTTTTCATTAGATATCTCCACGTCCAATTCACAGTTTTTCTAACCTTCATCCCCAATTCTGGGTACAGTGGGCGTCGTGGTACTTGTACACGAACTAATGCCAACAGTCCCAAGCTCCAGCGAGCTACGAGTACTGTAGAAACTTCAACTGCTGTGTGCGATCCACTGGCCCCCCCCCCTTCCCAGGTTCATGGCAGGTATTCCCCAGTCGTCTGGTGATCGGCTCCAAAGAGAGGGGTTGAACCGAAGGCGTAGAGTCCTGATGTCAGTACGGGTCCCCCTCTCGAGCCCCTCTAGCTTTTCCTTGTGTAGGTGGGGTCAGTTTAGGTATTATTGGTCCCGAGGGAAACGTGTGACTAGATTTTAATGCACGAATATCATGGAGTCACGATTCTTTTCTGCTGTGTGATTTTAATATACTAGTCTAGTCACATCTACTGTACCTAGGTATTTGTATTACAGATACCGAGTTCGTCTTCGGTCTTGTACGTACTTACGGGGTTCTGACTGAGGGTGCACTGTGCGCGATTTATCTGTAGGTTTATCTGTAGGTTTATCTGTAAGTTTATAGAGGAAATGTAAATCGGATTTTTATTTTTTCTTGAATGGTTGGTTGGTTGGTTTGTGGGTGCAAGCTTTGGGAACGAATGAGTGAGGTGAGGCGAGGCGAACAAGAAAAATTAGGTACCTTCCAAAAGATAACCTTGTTACTTGATTACGGGGTACGTGGAAACTTTATGTGTGTGTTTCCTAGGTACTGTATACTGTGGTACTGTGGTATTATTCGAGTATTCGCTACAGCTAGGTACAGTGAAGATTACTGTAGGTACTTACTCGTGGAAAATACTGTACTGTGGGTTCTATCTAAACTTTGGGTTGGGGATGGACATGTTTTTTTTTTTTTTAGATAGGTAGGTACTTACTTTGGTACTGGTACTGTACTATTTACTTACTGTATGTATGAATGAATGTATGAACGAAATACTTTATGGGGGGGGTTGATAGTTTGGATGGATAGATAGATAGATAGAGTGAGTGAGTAAGTGATTCTAGTATCCGGTCCTCTAGTAGGATATTGGAATCACTCCATCCATCCATCCATCCATCTATACAGTACAAGACTAGTATCGTCACGTTCTATCCATCCATCAGTCTCTTATAACTTATAAGTTATAACTTATCCATTAAATATTAATAATAAAATAATAAAATAAGTAATAATCGCCTCGGGAAATTCTATATACCTCCCTCCCGTATGTATATAATATCTCTATCTATCTATCTATCTATCTTTGGAAAGTAGGTAGGTTGGTGTTGCGACGTGGGACAAGTGAATAAAGGATATAGTAAAACAGGATAGTAAAACAGGTTCCAAATGTGGCAGAGGATAAGTGAACAGGTTCTGTATGTAGTACAGCTTAGTACTAGCGGTCTGTTTTAGCACTGGCGGTCTGACGAGGCCACTAGCAAACGCTACTAAATATCCTACTATATAGTTAAGTAGCTGGACCTTCTGAATTCTACATCTTTTATCATCTAAACCAACTAGGACCTAACAGTCTTTTATACTAACACTGATTAGTAAGCGCGTATAGATTAGAGACTGTATTTCGATTAGATACTTGTAACGTAAGTTATTAGTATTTGTAAACGAAAGCCGGTTTTTGAACCTGTACAATCACCTAGCTTTAAAGAGTATTTAGAAGGCCTAGCATTCGCTGTCTAGCACCGGAAAATACTACCGAGGAACGTAATACTAGTATTCGCTGTCTAGTAAAGTGTAACTTCGAGGTTTCTAGTATTCGCTATCTAGGAACTGTTTCTAGCATTCGCTGCCTAGGAACCACAGAATCAAGCTCATTCACCAACTGCTAATTTCCTGTTTAGGAAACAATAACACCAACTGTAAATTTTAAGAACGACAACACTACAAAGACAACGACATTATGTCCTGTACCTAGAAAGAGGAGGACACCGACCTCGTCAACCTTTATGCCGACAACTACGTACAAGCAAACGTACCTATCGACGAAGAATTATAGGAACTATTTCGAGAAGACTTCGAGGACTTTACTACTAAACGCTTTAATAACGTAGGACAAAATACTACCGGCAAACTATAAAGAGCACTTATAAACGGCGGAGTCTATATAGAAATAGACTATAAAGTGATGAAATTGCTAGAAGCACTTATAGCCGCCTTAGAGAGTGGTTCAGAACCCTTATAGCCACCGGCTTATATAGTAACATTTGAGCTCAGTCGAGGTAGTAACTATAGATCCGAAACTGTTAAGAATATTATAAAGACGTGTAGAGAAGACCTAGACAAGATTAAAGTAATAGAAAACATTCTCATTTAATAATAACAAGTAACACAAACTAGTAGTAGTGGAAGTGGTAGTAGTAGTAGTAGAAGTGGCGGTAGAAGTAGCGGAAGTAGAAATATAAACAACCCTAGACCTTAAATAACAATACCTTAAACAATAACAAAACCCCCTGATTTAGCACTTATAGTTATCGACAGATTAGTAAAACTACTATCGTAGTACGCTTAGTAGCTTAGCAACGTCGGTAAGTCGTATATAGAAGACATGAAATACGATGGCATAGGAAGCTTTAACGTCAAGCTTTATAAATTTATCGAAGTATATATACGATCAGGCGTACCCGAATCCAAATACCACTTAGTCTTTCCGATTATACTAAAGGGTTTAGCCCTAGGCTTCTACGCTTTAAACATCAGAGGACAGAACTATACATACGATAAAAGTGTCGAAAAGATAATAAACAGATTCGAGAGCCGAAATAAGCAACAACACAATATGGCAGAATAGGAGGCTATATCACTTTAATCGATTTAAGTAGAAAACCCGAATAAGAAGGAATTAAGATGCCTTAAACTGCTGTTTAATAGATTAGTAGTCCTTAGGTACACCCTACAACTAGATTTCCGATCTAACAACTTTATAGCTTAAAAGCTTATATAAGTCTTAAGCGTACATCTAGCGCTTGCAGCCATATGCGGTGACGCTCCTAAACGACTACCAGACTTCTAAAACAAGCTTAACGGCAATATAATAGCGTGGGAATTAGTAAGTAAGAATCTAGCTGCATTTTAAGGCCCTGGAAGCTCAAAGGCACTTATTCTATACTAGTATATAAATCAAGCTTACGAACACTAAACCTACGATCATCAAACCTACGATCATTAAGCCCACGATCATCAAGACTACGATTACGACGATTCGTAGAATAATCACTCGTAGAATGACTAATTTTTCATTAACCGTCGATACTATAGTAACAATAGGAACGGTAACGGTAATAACGGAAACGGCAATTTTCGAGGAAACTTTCGAGGAAACTTTAATCGATTTAGACGATTTAACTTAAGACGTAACGGATAGAACAATAATAATATAAACGTAAAGAGATACTTTATCTATAAGAAGGTAGGATGTTTAGCACAATACTACAATGCCCCCGGCGATATAGAGCGGCGACGAGATATACAAAGTCGATTTAACAATCGAACAAATAATAGATATGCCGATAATAAAACCTTTAACACTTTCCTACTCGAATACGAGGGAGTAGAAGAAGACGAACAAACCGCCGTTATGATCACCTATAAATCTATCTCGGAATAGATGTTATAAGATATTAAAGATAAAGATTATTAAAATAATTAGGCCTACCTTACAAATACTATAGACGAAAACAGTTTAATTAGCTTAAACCTAGGAGGTATATAGTAGATGACCGAGAGTAGCGATATCTTATATAAGGAGGTATAAGGGATTACATAACAATTGTATATATTAGCGACTAGGCATAAGATCGATATCCTTTAGAACACAGCGAACAAGGATTTCGTACTCGATATAAGTATAGAAGAAGATACGTAGTATATCATTTCGTAGAAGCGATATCCGCCTGAGTTCTGGTTTAGAGTCTTAATTGATACTAGAGCGTCTGGGAATTCAACCGTTAGATACGACTAGTATATCGTATATAAAACAAAATTCTACGAATTAGACACTTCTATCGATACTTTAACTGAGGGAAAGGTTAAGATATCAGGTGTAGGAAAAGGCTGTCTTACAAATATCGGAACCGTCACTGTCGAATTACCTATCGGTGCTATCCAATTCCACGTTATACAAGCAGATTTACCATTCCTACTCTGCTTACAGGATATAGATAAACTTTAAGTATTCGTACAAACAATCGATAACATACTCATTTAAAAGCTGCTACACGGTATTCGTTAAATTCCTATTACCCGACGAAATAGTCACCCTTAGATGACCTAGGGAAAGGTACAAAAGGACACCGAAATATATCTTTAAGACGATAACCTAGCTATAAATGGCAGAGTACGAGTCCTTATAGAGAACGACATACGTCGACTACACCGCCGATTCGGGCACCTATTAGTTCGTAAACTTCACGATTTACTATCAGCTGTAGGATATGAGAATATCGACATATTGTTCTTTAAACAGCTTTGTAAATTTTATAACTACTGTTAGCGCTTTAGAGCCTCGCCTAGCAGATTTAGATTTACTATTCACGACACTATAGAATTTAATTTTAACGTTTTAGTCGATATATTCTATATAGACGATAAAAACAAGAAGGAGCTAGTTATCTATTTAATCGACGAAGTAACAACCTTTACGTAAGTAGCTTAGTGCCTAAAACCTATGGATTCTCGAAACACGTGGGAAACAATTGAAAGGCTGTAGAACTTACTCTACTATAGAGCACCTGACTTTATTACTTACGATGTTAGCACGAACTTTACAAGTAAAGAATTCCGAATGCTGGCTCGATCCTATGGATCACAAGTTATAGAAGTCCTAGTAGAAGTATACTAGTCGATTAGAATGGTAGAGCGATATTACGGCCCACTCCGAAGAGCTTATTATATTCTCTTGCGAGAGCTTCCTTATATTAATCGAGAATTAAGACTACAATATACCATAAAAATCATAAACCGAATAGCTGGTCTAAACGGCCTTATACTAGAATTACTAGTTTTCGGACGCTATTCTTATATGTTCGAGATAGACTTACCATCAGCTAATTATTAGTAAAGAGCCGAAATAGTATAGAAGGTATATACTAAGCTTAGGAAGTGTAAAGTAAACCGAAAAATTAACGATGCTCTTAACACTAGAAACGGCCCGACGTTACACCTATAATATCTAGAGCTATTATCTCCAGTTCTAGTATAGCGTAAAAAGAAGTATAAGAAGACAAAAGGATAGAAAGGACCGTATTTGTTCATGGGAATTAACAAGTACAAAGTCGTAACTATCGATACTAGTAAGAAGGAAAAGAAATTTAGATTAACTTAAGTAAAGCTATATAATATCGAAACCCTAGACGAACTAGTTAAACTAGAGCCAATTCTAATTTCTAAAGATCTTCCGATTCCTGACGAAAACACACGTACGCTTCGATCAGTAGTACAGCTAGGAGCTAAACTAGAAAGAAGAAACGCCTAGCTAGCAGTATAGCCAGAAGCTACTGTACCCTCTAAGCGAGGACGTGGAAGACCTCGAAAGAACTTTATAGTTTATGCTAAAATATCAAGCACAGAATGCTATTTAAATATAGCACTAGACCGCGATTGTAGAGATCTATCTAAAGCCGATATAAAGGAAGTCTTAGGTATCGAAGTAATAAAGGTATACGATGTTATCGACGAAGCAGACGTACCACAAGGCACACGTATCTTTAATAGCAAATTCGTTCGCACTAAGAAGGATATAAGAGACAAATCGAGACTTGTTATACAAGCCTAGGGAGACAGTAGAAAAGAATTAGTCTTAACACAATTACCTACAATTTAGCGAATATCGCTTAGAATTATGTTAAGCATGTTTATTACGCTCTACCAAGAAGGCGAGCAAGGAACAGCAACAACTCGGCTAATTCTCAGAGATATTTCTTAGGCGTATACACAATTAGGGACACCACTAGCACGTCCGATATATGCCCGACCACCAAAGAACCCAGCTATTCCATGGTTGAGCAATTTGGTTATAAAGTTTAAGATCTCGCTATATGGTATTCTAGAAGCCGGAAATCACTAGCTAGTAAGATACTTACGATATCTTAAGGAACAACTTAGCCTGACAGAGTTAACTTATGACCCGTACTTGTTGTATACTAAATGCGACAAGGATATTGTTTTAGCCGGCCTATAAGTCGATGACACACTATATATATATATAACAACGCTTTTGTTAATAAGGAAGCCAAGGAAATCAAGAGAGCAGGCTTCTTACACAAGGAACTCGACGAGTTAACAATAGACAAGCTACTAAAGTTTAATAGAGCTGACATATCTATAAGTCGAAACAACAACACTAGAAGCCCTGTTTTGAAGCTTAGCCAAGAAAAGTGGATTAAGAACCTGGAGCTCGTATAAAGCCACTCGATTACGATTAAAGCCGGAAAAACAACAGTACCTGACGGAAAGACAAAGATGAAGGAATCTACGCTAAAAGACTAGTATATCAGACAAAGAGCACGTAGCGCCTATATTAGAACTGTCTGTCAACCAGAAGCTGCCTTTGACTTATTATATACGGCATAAAACAATAAAGAACCTAAACAACTCAATATCTAACAACTAAATAAGCGAATTTAATAGTAAAAAGACAACGCCTAGCGTAGATTAAACTTTATTAGACTAGACTATAACTCACTTAAAATCAGAGTGTTTATAGACGCCGGCTTCGCTAACAACAAAGACTATTCAAGCCAAATTAGATATGTAATTGTACTTATAGACAACACAGGGAGAGCTAATATTATCTACTAGAGCTCAACAAAGTGTAAGAGAGTCACACGCAGCGTACTAGCCTCTAAACTATACGCCATAAGCCAAGGAGCTAATATCGGAATCTCGGTTAAGACGACTATAAATCTAATTATAGATTATCGTGTTCCTCTTAACATCTATACCGATTCAAAGTCAATCTACAATTATATTACTAAGCTTAGAACTATAAGCGAGAAGCGTCTAAATAATCGATATACTCGCTATAAGACAATCATACGAGGAACGCGATATCGACAGTATACAATAGATAGACGGCAAGAGTAATCTAGCTGACGCTATGACAAAAGGGACTAAAGTCAATAGAGCCTTAAAGGATTTGATCGATACTAACTATATCGAGATTAAGAAGAATGGATGGGTAGAAAGAGATTAAGGACAAGGATCGCTTTTAGGTTACTATTCACTCTTTTAAAGTATACCCAGTGTTACGACGTAGGACAAGTGAATAAAGGATATAGTAAAACAGGTTCTAAATGTAGCAAAGGATAAGTAGACAGGTTCTATATGTAGTACAGCTTAGTACTAGCGGTCTGTTTTAGTACTGGCGGTCTGACGAGTTTAGTACTAGCGGTCTAACGAGGCCCTAGCAAACACCACCAAATATCCGGCTATATAGTCAAGTAGCTAGACCCTCTAAATTCTACATCTTTTATCATTCAAACCAACTAGGACCTAACAGTCTTTTGTACCAACAAGGAGGCTCTCTGTAAATATAAATATAGATATATATGTTATTTAAAGAATTCTGTGAGTGAGTGAGTGTATCTATCCTTTTTATGGTACTTGTAGGACGAACTTACTTATAGGACGAACTTACATATAGGACGCACTTACTTATAGATATACTCACTCACAACTACACTCACTCACAACTACACTTACTTACAACTACACTAACAACATTACATAATACTGTATATTCTTCCTTCTTTGATCTTCTTCATTCTTCATTCTTCCTTCTTCCTTCTTTCGTTCCGTACGTGTCGTTATAGTATTCGAGTGAATATACTGAGTATATTCACTCGAGGGGGCAGATCACCTGACTAGGCTGGTCCTGCACGGACCACCTAGTCCTGCCTATACTGTTCTGGCATCGCTTCTACAACTTAGACTCGGTGTGCAACATTACAAGTAGATAGTTAATACTAAGGTATAACCATCCACTTGTATCGCACCCTTATCTCAGACGAGATAAACCAACAGTACGAATTTATCGTTTTTTTTATTTTATTTATTTATGTAATCTTACAGTGAGTGTTAAGTTGTTTATATATATATATATGTTTTGAATTTATGAATCGTGGAATTAATCGTATATGTATATATATCTGAAAAGACCTCGAGCTCGGGCTCGGGCTCGGGCTCGGGCTCAGGAGGTTGTAGATAGATAACTCTTTCTAACTCTTTAAATGAAATGAAATGGTGGGTGTTGGTACAAAAGACTGTTAGGTCCTAGGTTTGTTGGTTGATAAAAGATGTAGAATTCAGAAGGTCCAGCTACTTGACTATATAGCAGGATATTTGGTGGCGTTTGCTAGGGCCTCGTCAGACCGCCAGTTTACCACATCTAGAACCTGTCCACTTATCCTTTGCCACATCTAGAACCTACTCACTTGTCCTTTATTATTCACTTATCCCACGTCGCAACAGTGGGTGTATGTATAGGTGGGATTTCTTTTTATTTTTTTTTGGGGGGGGGAAAGGGGTGGGGGGGGGTATTAGACAGAGGAATAAAGGAAGGAATGAAGGAAGGAAGGAAGGAATGAATGGATGAATGAATGGGGCTAAGTAAGGTCAAGGCTAATAAATGCTATATAGTATAGTATAGTATAGTATAGTATAGTATAGCGAGTGACTAGGTGATCTGAGATGTAAGATGTAAGATCTATATGACTAAAGTAAGAAAGATAGGTAAGATAGACAAGATAGACAATCACTTACTTCCGATTCCCACCGGAGATCCGGGTCCGGATACTAGGTAGAATTACTCACTCTAGATAGCTATATATAGTATATATATGGTACTAGTGTAGAATAAGACGTGAGTTAGAGGAGTCATGTTAGAGGCTGGACTGGACGATTATGGGTTGTAATATAAGGGATGAGGGTTGAGTGATGAGGTAAATTCTATGTATATATGTGATATAGTGATATAGTGATATAGCTAGGGAAAGCAGGTTAGGAGTATGTGAGGTACCTATCCCGACACTGTTTTTAATTTAGATTTGATTTGGTAGAGAGAGTTTTGGTTTTGTTGGGTGTGGTTGTTGGTGGTTGGTGGTGGTGGTGGTGGTGATAGGTAGTATTTAGGAGGGGGGATGGATAGATAGATGGTTAATGTATAATTGTTGGATTGGATTAGATTGGGTTTGACTCTTGGTGATATGTTAGTTATGTTGCGTTATGTTATATTATGTTATGGTATCTGGTGCTGTGTATATTATCTTGGGATAAAAGTGTTGAAGTGATGAAGTGAGAGACCTTGTATATGTCTCTGTAATCAGTGTTTGAAAATTGGGCAGTGTGATGTATGAATAGAAACCATGCTTCTCCTTCTCGCGAATTGCAACTTTTGTGGTTTAGTGGGTTTGTGTAGGGATTAGGATCGGGATCTATAGTTGGAAGGAGTAGGTTACTACTATATACTTGGTTTTATAGGAGTTAGAGGGGGTTGATGGATTGTGTTTTTGAGGGGGTTGGTGGGAGATGATGGATGGTATTACGTATGGCAGTATAGAATGGGAGTTTGGGTTTATTCACTGCTAAAATATAGATTGTTGAGATATTGCGTTGGATTTTGGGAAGTTTAAGTATCTTGATATTCTAGGGGTGGAAAAAGAAATGGAGGAAACAGTTTGGAAGTATACACCGACCAATCCATCTGCTATCACAGCCCACTCCTCTAACATTAGAGCTTTCAACGACCTACCTAGAGATAACTTATAAATAGACTCTCCTAATTATCTAATTAATATCCTTAGAATCAAAAAACGACTAAAAAGTATGCCATTCATGACCATGGATATGTTTGGTATTTCAGGTTGCTTGTCTTACTATAATATTTACTCTAGATCGTAGGTAGTTCAAGAATTTTTAGGGATTCAACGGACTAGCTATAACTATACACCAACAAACTGATCTATTAGCTCTCACCGGTTTCTCGTCTGAATCTTTGGGGATGTTTCGACGATAATTAGTGGTTTGGAGGTGAGAGGTTAGGTGAATACTTAAGTTTCAGATGAAATCAGCTCTTACCCCTACCCTAACTAAGCAAGAGTAAACAGACTAGGTAGGACTTACTTCCTTAGAAAACAGTACTTTCCACCAATCTTCCTTATCAGGATACTTTTCAAGCTCCTCTATAAGTACGTCCTAAGATAATGCTCGTCCGTCGAAACCATTAGATGTAATAAGTTCTTCTAGCCTCTTTAAGTGTTCTTCTATAAGCTAGCTTTTAGAACCTCGAGTCCCTTCTTTACATATATCATTATAGAACGTACGAGCTACAACAGGCAGCTCTCCCTCCTCCCTTTCCTTATTATATCCCTCGATAATTACATATCCTCGTCTTTCCGAAACGCTAAAGAACTTAAATATATCTTCGCACTTACCTCGCTCCTAAATGGCTTAGAATCTTCCCATTTGACAATTGAAAGTACACGTGCTTTCTGGGGGGTATTGTAGTAATCGCAATTCTCATTTTCCCGCTTAGTTCCTTGAATTGTACCCTCAAAGGGTCTTTCCTTTTAGGGGGTGTTAGGGGATTCCTTAGCGTAGTGTACTAATTCCGCCCGTTTTGGGCTAATGCCTCTGCCTAATAAGGGTTAGGTGGTATTGTAGACTTGGTATTCGTCCTTGAAATAACTGTAGATAGTTTAGAAGTGGGTTGAACGTAAGGTATAAAGGAAGGTAAATTCCTCCGAGTAAGACGTAGTGGCTTTCGTAGTAATGGACATGGTTGTACTAGGTTGTACTAGGTTGGGCTGTGGGGGTGTGGGATTTTATATGTTTGCGGGAAGGAGGGATGGCTGGTTGGATGGAGGTGGTAGTGGATACTGGGGGCTGGGGGCTGTGGAAGTATAAGCGTAATAGCTTTCTTTTGTATAGAGGACCTGATGGGAATTTGAAGGGGGGTTGGAGGTATTTGAAAATGGCTGTAATACTCTAGTACTAAATTAATACACTCCTATACATATACTTAAAAGCCTACTAGTATACATCCATTTTATCCATTCTCCTCCTCCCATCTATCCCTTCAACTTTCAAAACTCCAAGACTGGGACACTTCCATTTTGCTTTTGATATTTCCTATTTATACTAAAATTTTCCTTGCTATTTCATCATACTCAAAATAGGTCGTAGAAGAGACAACATTTCCCTTCCCTGTTGTGAAGGAGAGAGGAGCGGTTTTTAGAGTTATAGCTAGGGATGATGGGAGATCTTGAGTGAGGTGAAAGTACTTGTATCCCTTCTATATGACTTTCTTTTACATACGAAACAGTTCATCTGAATTGTAAATATCATTCGACACGAGTTTAAACTTCGGTGGTAGCGAGTAAAATGAATGATGTTCTTTCGAATAATTGGTAAGATACGTACGTCCCTTTGAGTTGATCGCAATGGGAGCTTCAATGAGAGAATATGACTGCATTGGAAAGTAGAACAGCAAGGAGCCCCAAGAAGCCCATGGCGCCCTAAGCAGTAGACCGGAGAATTTATGAAAGGGGAGATAGGAAAAAGATTCTTATCTACCTAATTTTCTTCCGACACAAACGATGATGGGATTCGTAGTTCGTTGTCACGTGAGTTCTTCTTGTGAGTTCTTGTCTTGTGAGTGTCTATTTCCGTTGAGCGCGGTTGTTGAGGGGATACATTAGGTAGGTATATTGCTCTGTAACCTAATTGGCTAGTCTTCGGACTTCTGATGTAATTGTAAGAGTATAGATGTGTACTTTTGGTGGTAAATGGGTGAGGTTAGAGGGGTTGGATGGGTATATATTTATGTTCTTTTATTACTTCACTATTACCTAAGAACTCACTTGGGTTTTTGTATACAGTCTGTTGGAAGGTGTTGAATTACCTTGTCTGAGGTATAGATATATCGTATGTTTTAGACGAAGAATCTTTCTAATCTTTCTTGGAAGAAAATCTTATAGTTCAAGTCGATGATAATGTTAATACCTTAAAGATAATAATATAATGAAGCCCTTAGAAAAAACTTAAAAGGCGAAACATTAAAAACTCAAGATGTTCAAGCTGGGGGTTCTAGTATGAAATTAGCTTATCCTCTACGGTGACTGAAGTCATACATATCTCGTTATAGAAGCCTGTTGGTTTCGATTTGTGAAGGTAAGGGACGAGAGAGGAAAGGTTGAGGATAATTGACGAAGACTTGTACTTGTTTCTTTATGTTGTGAGAAAAGGACCTGTGTCTTCTGACCTTTATTCCGCTGTATGGAATGAATGGAATAATTCGAATTTTTGAATTGAATCGACGGCAATGGAGAGTGAGGTGGTAAGTAGGTTGGTGAACGGTTTTCGTTCGGATTTATAGATGGTTTCTTGGAGACTTAGGTAGGATGGAATTTAGAAGTTTTATTTGGGAGGTGAGGGAATGATTTTTTAGATGGGGTAGGGTGGTGTATAGAGAGAGTGTGTATAGCGTTCACTTCTTACGGGGAGCCATTGTTGTTATATTGGACTGACTATTACCCTATAAGATTTACGGAGTATATCCTAAGACTTATATCATTCTTTAGCACCTCCCTTCCTGCCCCCTTCACTTTTCGTTTCTTATTATTCTTTTAAAATTCTTTTCTAGGGAATCGTAAATTACACATGTGATATCTTTTGGTTTTATAGTAAGGTTGTCTTAAAGGAAGTGCTATCTACTAATATACGTCTCGTGAGTATAACCTACTTCACCTTCCACCCATTATACAAACAACTAACAAGAACAAGTATCTACAAAAGAGATTGACCTACACTCCCCACGCCTTTGCCAACCCAAAAGCTACATCTCCTATCACTCTTCCCGTCTGTGGTCTTAAACTTCCAACATTCAGTACATGCAACCCCACGTACAAAATGACAAGTTATTCCATCCCCGTTTAATTAGATCCAAAAAATCAGCTACATTATATATAGTGCCTGACAGGTACATGCAAGGCACGAGTGATTATAGACTTCAAATTCCAATACCAAGAGTTTTCTTATTTGACTTGGAACTAATTAACCTGTTTTGCCTGATTATCATATAAGTGTCTCCTACCATATATGTCTTTTTCACCCGCCAAAAACTGACGACCCACTTGATATAATATAAGGTACGCGTATCCTAATATTTTAGCATTCCTTTTGTGGTATGGACAGCTGGTTGGGGTGTTCTAGCGTTCTTCGGAACGTATGTCGATGTCTAACCTTGGAAGGTGCAAGAGATGAGGAGAGCGGGGTGCCTAGAGATTGTAGTGACAGGCGGTAATGAGAGTTTGTGAGTATCGTCTGGCTTGTATAACGACTCAGTTGAGCTTTTGAAAATTTTCGACGGCAGTTTGATATTTGAGGGCAAGAAGTGATGTTCATGGCGTTTTTTCGGATCTTTGTTGGGGGTTTGAAGAGCGTTAAAGTGGTAAGGTGGTATGGGGCTTTTTCACGTGGTTGAATGGGACTACGTAAATGGGTTTTATGGCAGAGGGCAAGAACATGTCTATCTAGAAAAGACACTGTTCTATTTCGCCAATTCTTGCTATGCTGTGCTACACCTTAGCCACCTTGGACACTGTTAGAGATTATTTACTAGTTTGTCTCAATTCACAGTGGGTTTGTGAGATGTTTGTTTTGAGAACAATATCTTCTTTATCAGTCAGTATTCAGCCTATAAACGTAGCCTCACATAAACCTTACTTTTTCCAACTCCAGAACGCACTCAAAGTTTCGATATCTCTGAATGTACAGTGCTAACTCTCACATCATATGGATATAACCCCTCTCTAATCATGAGAGAGCAATAATGAACAACGAGAGTAAACTAGCTGTTAAGTCCGACTCCTAACCGCAGATCTCGCTAGCAAAATTATACCAAAGATGGCTCTGTGGCTAAGCTACCCTCCTATATTTACTGGAAACAGTCAACAATCTAGTATTCTTATTCCCAATGTAAGAATTGTCTAAACATACAAAACCTTTCGACGGTAATTTGCGTATCAATGGTAGGGGAGGAGTAAATAGTATTGATTTGAATAGTAAAAATGCTTTATACCATAGCAAGTGAGGGATTGTAAAGAGTTGATTACATGATATAATAAGGCGAATTATGACGATGTATAAAGAACAAATGCGGTATTTTACGGTCCTGCCATAGAACAGTTGTTATGTTATTGTGATGTTGTGAAGTTATGTTAGGTTATGGTGGTGTATGATAGATAGGTGGGGTATATA
The DNA here is from genome assembly GCA_900536425.1 of Hymenoscyphus linearis. Lineage (NCBI taxonomy): Eukaryota > Fungi > Ascomycota > Leotiomycetes > Helotiales > Helotiaceae > Hymenoscyphus > Hymenoscyphus linearis. The sequence goes on along the minus strand of UNPR01000164.1, from coordinate 87,387 downwards.
TTTTAGGAAATTAGGAAGTCTATAACGAGATAGAATTCATGTTAGTGTTGCTCTCTACTAAAGGCTAATGTAAACCCCACCCTTCTCTCATCTTACATCTGGTGGATATAAATCGGTTCTATCCCTCCCATTATGATAGGGAACTAAGGGTGAATCGATGGGTATAGAGGAACATATAACGGACCCATGATCATAGGTCCTTCAACTCAAGATGTATGAAGAAAACAGAAACAGATTATTTGAAGGATGTCAGGTTGGCGGAACCAAAATCGGCCAAAATCTGAAGCTAAGAACTGAGATAAACACTTCTCTACTTTCCCATGTTTCCACCTGAACCACGCCCCTCTTTTGTTCTCTCATAGTTATAATTTCGAATTTCATAGTACGGTCATCTAAGTTGCATATATCGAGATTGACGCAGAAGAGAAAAATCTATTGGCAGCTCGCCCCAGGAATACAGGGATGAAATCCTGTTTAAAGGATCACGAAAAAAGGACCATGAAGGAAGTGGTAGCATTTCGTGGACGTGAAAAGGACGAGAGTTTCTATTTAGCTTAATCATATCTGATGTTTAGCGAGGTTTTCGACGGCAGTTCGTATTTCAGTGGTGAGTTTAAAGACGGATGAATTCCATTCGGATGATTACTGAGCTTTTTGGCTAACTATGTCATGTCGCTTTGTGGTTCTCTGTGAGATGTTTAGTGAAATATCTAAGACTTCATTGGATTCCTAGGTAGATATCATTGCGTCGTTATTGGACGCATCTCATCTTAAGTGCCTAGGAGTAAGACTAACCTTTAGCGTCGGCGATTAAGTTCTGCCTGGGTGCTTGCTGGTTTTGGTCTGGGACTGATGTAGTCGTCCGCTGCTCCTTGTCTACCACCTGGGCCTTCGCCCATTGCACTTCCTCTTCGTCATTGTCCATCTGAAAGTAACCTAGATTCTCTGAGAAAACCCACTCATCTGAGGTTTTGATAGCTTAATAAGTACTTCGCGTAGGTATTCTCCAATAAACGTAGTAGAAATGTCTTTGGATACTGAAAGTAAGATTACTGAGTTCAGTTTGGCGTTCCAAGAGGCTGGGAAGCGGTTGTTAGATGGATTCTTCTTTTGTCTTTCTCTCTGAGTACTCCAATACTGTATTGTAACAATCTTACAATCTACTACAAGTAATAATCGCGCGCCTTCAAATAAAACGCCTAGTATTCACCAAGTGACCAAGCTCACTAGATTCACCGCCATACTACACACACACTACCCTATACCCTCACACCTATCAACAACTCCACCAACCACTCCATAACTTCATGTTGATACACTATTATAGGATATATCTGAGAGAATAGTTAAGAACAAGTGACCTTCAATAACATAGATTACTTCAGACTCTCAGACGGAAAGTTCAGTGAACCACCAACCTTAAGTTTATAGTAAAACTGATGCGCCAATGAAGAAAGTTTAGGCTACCAAGCCCTTACCAAGGACCCAACTTCTTCCGAATTGATGAGGAATACAATAAGGGTAACCTGTATCATTTGTCTGGAGTAGATGAATGTATTTCCATTATGCGAGGAGAACTCTACCCCTTCCATGCTTTCAGATTTCGTAGATAACTCAAGAGTCACAGTTGATTTAAGTATACGTCTGAATTTTGTATAGTTTTTCGATAGCAGTTCAGATTTTGGAGGTGAGAGCGACAGGGAATGATTTTCGTTCGGATATGTATACTATTAGACTTTATTTAGGTACCGTGGGGCTTTTGGATGGTTCACTTTGAACCATGCACGTGGGGGAAGGGGTTTGGTGTGAGAGGGTCGGCTTCATGGTATTAAAGGGCAGATTCCTGTGGCGGGATACCTCCTCCGCGTATATTCGATGATCTCATGCTGTTCTTTGGGATGTGTGGAATATATAGGGAGTGGTTTGTGAGCTGATTAGAATTCACTTTGTCTACTTGAGGCTTCTGATTCACTTTTTATACCATACTATCTATTACTCAATTCAAATTCTGTCTTACTATTCAGTGGCTTGCCTAGCGTCACAGTCTCCCACTTGCACAGTAAGATCTTACAAGAAGTCTTGGTGAATATTTATCCACGCCTTTCAAAGTAATATGAAACTTCAACCAATCCCTTATAAATATTTCTCTCCACTGACTAGTAATATGAGATCTTACTTGCAGACAGAAACCAAGCTCTCGATTACATCGAATCCCAGACTTAAGAATCTCATGACTATATCTCTTCTTGTATTTCAAGGTCCTTGAGAACTACGTCTCCCGTAACAGCTGAGCTTTCATCTCGAGTTGTGGAATCCCATAAAGCGAGAGGCCAGTCCTCATCAGACCCGCTAAGAAGGCCCGCGAAAAGATCTCCATACAAATTGTAGGCAAACTTGAAACTATGAAAGCCTCATTCAATAATGACCCCCTCCCCCCACAGCCACTTAGTTTTGAACGCTGTAGATCCCGTAAGCATACACCTCGTTCGATTAGCGGTTAAGCAAGCCAAAGCAGTATCAACCAGTTTCAAGTCAGTACCTGAAAGACCCAGCAGACTAACGGCCAAGGGGAGCACTTCTTGACGCTTAGTGATCTTGGAATTATATCTTATTTCGCCAACTGTTTTGTTAGTTAGACTTCGGGCATCTACCATTAAAGATGAAAAAACTTACTAGGAACAACGAGCTGTGGAGCGCTTTGATGACTGGAGCTAGCAAAAGATTGTAAATACCCGGGCAAAGGCTACGCACAGGCCTGGTAAAAGTTGGCTTTTGTTTCGATAGGGAACAGGGAACAGGGAACAGGGGACTGTACTTTATAATCTCATCTCGATAGCGAGGCTTCATCTCTTCTAACGGAAGTACCAAGAGAGTGTTATCAACACCCTCATTCTACGGAACGCCGAACGGACACTCGTATCACTAGTGAAATAGTGACTTTTTGAATAGTAAAATCGATAGAGTTGGCAACGACGTCGTAGGGATAACTATATCTAGAAGGTCCCATATAAGAGAAACGCTGTCAATACACCTCGTTTAAAAGCCAGGGCATTTCGCATGCTAGACAGTGGGATAGTAGTATATTAAATCAACATGAGGATTATGTCACCTCGATTCCAACTGGCAAGATATCGATTCCGTATAGCAATTCCCGAGAAGATTCTTCCAAGGAATAGTTATAAAGAGCTCCTTCTCATCCCTCCTTTCCATCCCTAAGCAAAGAAAAGTCGTCCTTGGCTTTTTATCGACGGCTCTCTATTTTCTCTAGGTCTTGGCTACCAAGTCTTAGAAGTATTATGGGTGATTGGAATACTTCTCAAAGCACCCTTCTTGTTCCCCGTTCGTGTATTGAAGTTACTCATTCTTCAACAACCAATCGTATTTTTGAAATACTTTCGACAGTAGATTAAGCGCCGAGGGTTGAGCTTTCAGATGAACCTATATTGTAAATCTCAGGAGACATATATAAGATATTTCAACCAATGAATTCAAATTTCTCATCTTCCTCTCTCTGATAAACGAGTGCTATTCTTTACCTCACAGATGATGTCATCTGCTGTAGTGAAAAAAGATTCCTAGAGTGAGAGAGTTTCATTGTTAACTAGTTTCGCGTACCATCCTTTAGATACCTCTTAAAGCAACTTGAGCTTTTCGTTTATGGCGAATAATTTGTGTCGTTACGTCGTAAGACTAGCGTCTAAGATGTCTCTGTCTATCTTATTATCTATTACTTCTTAAGGGATGGTACGGTACTCTTGGGTTTTGTTAAGTATTTCCTGAGATGTGGTCGTTGGGTGTGGTACAGAATTAAGCTTCTAGGGTAGTTGTAGACATAGGTTAGTAGTAGGAACTTTCCGCCTTGGGAGGAATGATCTTGTGGTATTGAATCCCAGTGTATTTGATATCTTGGTCGTTGACTAATAGGTGAGTGTTAGATTTCTTGTGGTAAATTTAAGCGAATAATAATTCTGATGAAATCCTCATTCTTAGGATCTATACTCCAAGCCAGAGCCTTAGATCAAGAAACTTAACTACTCAAGACACAGCTCTAATTACCCAAAACAACTTATACAACACCTTCCAGCATATCCCTCAAAACACACCCGTCATGTCGGATTCAACTTCTCTATTTCAGACGTACCACAAACATCATTTGCGCAGCTTGCTTCTCTCAAACCCTTCATCTTTATAACACCTTCGAAGTAAGAATTCACAATAACAGAACGCCATTCGCCAGAAATATCGTGACAATCAGGGTGTAGAAGAAGACAAGATCCAGACGCTCAGCTCACAAAACCAGGTATGTAACAGTATAGCAAATTCCCCAGCTTCTGATTTGCATCACCCTTCTCATCTTATATATACAGACCCCTTGATTAGAACGACTAATCTGAATATAAATATATAGTATAAAGAATCATATCTCGACAGTAGTAGGATAAACGACAAACGTATAATGTTCAGACGAGAGTTAAATTTCTTCTAAGGATGAAAAGGGAGCCTTTGTATCATATTTTGATGGTGAAAGAAGGATAGAAGTAGATTGAGGAATTTAGGATGTGAGTCTTAAATAGCCCGTCTAAGACAGCGAGCGCTTTAACTCACCATCAACTGGTGTTCATAGAGTTCTCCAGTTCCCTGGTCTTACCTTGTCTATAGTTGGTTGGCAGTGTTTGAGTATATACATCGCTCATTCGCTTAGAGTGGGGTAGTTGTAAGGAGGTGAAAGTTGAGATAAGGGAGTATTCACTTCTTGCTAAATGAGGTAGTGAAATATAGTGCGCACTTACTTAAATCCATCCGAAGACATCAGGATCCGTCGATGAAGTAAGGGATATTAGCATAGTAACGTTACAAATGGCTGGGCTTTTAGGCTACTGGAATAGTAAGCAACCTCGTAGACACCTACCTACATACTCGCGAAATATTTTCAACTCTTCGTTGAGAGATATCAGGGATTTGAAGTCAAGTGCTTCCACAAAACCTACATTTACAGCTCTACCACGTCTGATTGGGGTTCTAGTTCACCCATTATCTTATCACTATCCTACAATTTAATCCTACATACTTCAAAGCCCTTTACCGAAGAGAATTTTGAGATACGTAAAGCCTGTATTTCCAAGTCTTGATTGACTTTTTTTTTGATCACTTAGCTAGATGAGAACCCCAATGTCTTTAGCGGCTGGCTATTGCAGATTTATTTTAAGGAACATCTAGTGTAGTGTTACATCTATTCTTACTATAAATGTCGGAAATGATAAAATCGAAACACACTTTATTTCACTAGAAGATAATCAAGTATCAAAATATTTCAAAGATGAGTTCTACTCCGAGTCTATGAAGGATCGCACCAACATAGGAGGTTCGCGAAGAGACTTAAGACGCTGCTGGAGAAATGTAATATGAAGGCTCGCGGCTTAGAAACTTTCGTCTTTTATTATGTGCCTTAATTACTTAATTCGCTAAATTAAAATCCACGAAAATAAAAAGATATCTCAGTACTATTATCCTGTTAGCCTAGTAAGATTTTGTTACAGCAAGCAGATTACCAGTAGTACCAACTGCTTGATACAATATATCCATAGAACAATTGTCATAATTTATCCCAAGTAAAACAATTGAATAACTCCGTTTCACAAAAGTCACAAAATAAATAACCACCTAGCCGCGCTATCCGCCAGCACTTCACAAAAAAAAAAAGGGCACGCGACACCTTCATTAACCTTTACCATCCCTCGTAAATCGTAAAAAGCTAATTCACAACCTGGAAATTCCGAAATCGCTAAACCTCCCCAAAAGAGCGCAGAGAAGGAAAAAAAAAGGGGGGGGCCCTTTCCCAGAACATCCGTAGCGACCTCGGCCTCGGCTCCTGCCCCACCGCATAAAACACCTTGCACGACGTGCACCGCGATGAGATCCACCTGCACCCACCACCACCACCATGGGCAGTGATCCCCTTCCACGGGTCCACCCAAAAAAAGCAGCAAACAAAACCCACTTACACCCGACCAGCACCTGCCCACAACTCGAACCACCTGCCTCGCATAAATCCATAAATCTCCATACCGTCGTGCGCATTCCATCCCCTCCCAAAGAGCCCCTCCATAAAGACTCGGTACCCCTTCTAGACTTTCTACGAACCTCGGCAGGTACGCTGTGAGGCAGGAAGGCTGCAATGGAAGCCCATGCCATGTGCCGGCTCTGTCTCCCACTTCCCCCCTCGATCCCCAAACTCGCTATAGGTACCTAGGGAGGTACCTAGCCTAGGTACGGAGTACAGTACTCGAGTACACCAACCCAAAACAACCGCATCCGGCATCCCAACAAATATTACCTCCCTCGTAAACCCAAAACCCAAACCCCCCCCCCCCAAAAAAGGGAAACTTGCATCCGAACACCTCAAACTTGTCAAACTTTCAAACTTTCCAAACTTCCAAAAAAGAACCAAAAAAAAAAAATATGAAAAGCAGGTTTACCAAAAACCCTAAACCCAAACCTAGGTATCATTTAAACTTCGTAACCTAAAGAAAGAGGTAGGTACAGTACAGTACACCAAACCAACAGCCAACCAAACCAACACTAAAGTTCCGGGTAACCTAAAACCACCTGCACCCATACAAACCACCACACCTGGCACAGCACCCAACCTAACCCAACCTAAACAAAAAAAACCCCCAAACAGAAAAAAGAAGGAAAAAAAAAACTATAACTCAACAACCTAATTCCTGCCCACTCCTTCCAACCTTCCAACCTTCCAACCTTCCTTCCTTCCATTCCATCACAACCTTAAAAAAAAACGGAAACGGAAACGGACAAAAGGAAATAATTACCTCCAAAAATTGAAAAATTGAAAAGAATTTCTAACAAGCGCATTCATAAACCTTCCCCCCGGACACTTCCGAATTGCCCGTCTCCGCTTCCACCCCCCCGATATTCCCGTCGAAACGGACGCGCTGCGCTGTCAAAGTTGTCAACTACCTACTTTGTAAAAACATAAGCTTTTCCTACTGTAATGTTTTCCCCTTGGAGAATATGGCCACCACAATAATAACACAAGGCATCCCAAGGAGTCAAGGAACCCCAAGAACCCAAGCACCTAGTCCCAAGCTAATATCCAATATAAATTTACGAAGTAAACTCCGTGGTCGTTGATCATCCATCCATCCGTTCGTCCGTATCTAGCTACGAGTACCTAGGTAGGTAGAACTACCAGGTGTAAGTTAAGTGTAAGTAAGTGTAAGATCTTATACCTTACCCGTACCGTACCGTACCGTCCAACCTCAGCAACCTCAAAGCAGGTGGATATCTATCCAGTCTGGGACTCTGGGACTCTGGGATGGGTAAGATGGGTGTTTCCCGCCTACCCACCACGTACTTCGTACCCATATGTCCACACCACAACACACCACCCATCCACCTACATGGAACATCAATAAACTTCGCTCACTTCGCTCGCTTCGTAAAATCTACGGACTCCGTGAAAAACTCCGTGAAAAACTCCGTGAAAAACATAGGTACCTCGCTTCGCTTCGTATGATATGATATGTAATGTACAGTACCGTACCGTACAGTACATGTAAGTCTACTGACGGACTACTTATCATTTCCGTATTACGAGCACGAGCACGCTATATCATATCAAATGAGTCATATGTAGATACATACCATAGACATAGACATAGACGACGTAATCCATTGTCTGATGTAGACTTTCCCTTTCCCTCATAATCTGATCTGATCTTACGAGAGGTACCTGACTGTGTTCAGCCCAACCAAAATTCAAAGATACGAGTTTTCATTTCATCATCAAAGACACACACAATATATACATCAGGAACAATAAAGTTTTTGAAAAAAAATATAGCATAAATATATCTAGGGTATCATTTCTCATGCTAAATTGACTAAAAAAAGTAAAAAGTATTCAGAAAAGCTATGTACCTTCTTTCGCTTTTAAAAAGATCATCATCCGTATCGCTTGGCATCATCATGAATTATATCGTAGTTTCCATCTATCCTTCCCATCCCATCCCAAATACTCCCTGCATATAAGCAAATCCCAAAATTAATTAAATATGAACTCATCGTTCATATTTCGGTAAGCTCTCGTGGTAATGATTTCCATAACCATCCTCTTCGGATAGAATAGGGGCCGAAGGTGCGTGATGAAGGGGTCGTCTTGCTCGACTGCTTCCTTCGCCTGCATTGTCGTCTTCGTCCGAGAAGAATTCCGGCGCACTGGCTTCACTGAGAAGTCGACGACGTTCCAGTTCTTGTTTATCGTCGGTGGGCGGTAATGGCGCATTGGGGTCGAGGCTTTCGAGAGGTGGCGCAGAGGGACCATGGGGAATGGATATATCGGAAGAGGGGCCGGAGAACGGGGGTGCGCTGGGCCCTGCGTGAGGAGTCTCGCTTTCGGCATCGTAGAGCTCGTCTAATGATTCAAGAGGATGTACGGATGAGGGGGCTGATGAAAGGGGAGCTGATGGCCCAGAAGGCACTCGTAATGAGGAAGATGCTCCATTCTGATAATCGGTAGGAGGCTGACTGGGCAGAAGATGTTCTTCTGCCTGGCGGAGACGTTCTTTTTCACTTAGTCCTTCGTTCACTTGTGGACGAGGGACGGAAAGTTGAGAATGCGCTGGTTGTGAAGACTCGCTTGGATAAAATGACTCTTGACCGTAACCGTAATCTTGCTGGTGGTAGTCGGCATAGTCTTCATTATAATTATTTTCGTAGTACGGATATGTACTCCGTGGGTCCGCATTGGTGGCGTGGTTGGAGTATTGGAGAGATTCGTTCCTAGAGTGGGGTGATTCTGGAGACGCGACCGCCCAGTCGTGAGATTTCTTGACTGTGCTATTACCTCTACCCCGTAGTCGAGCGCTGTCCGTCGATCCAACAACAACTTCGAAAACACAGGCCACCACGCTCTTCTCTCGTCGAATGTGATCTGTATCAACAATGCTCACACCAAAAGCAGATACCATATTTGGATTCGCGTCAGTTCGGGTACCGCTCGTAGAATTCGCAGGAACATGACCAGCAATTTTCCCACCAAGATCAACCACCACTTCGACCATATATTTGAAAGTGATCATTTGTCCCGGAACACACGAGATAGTTGGAAATGCATCCTCGGGTACTCTGACTGATGCGTTGACGATAGCAGTCAGGCTCGAAGGATCGACTATAATTGGAGCGAAGGTCTGAGCCAGATCCTTACGGAACATGCTGCTTGACCCCGCCGATGTCAGCGATAGCCCACCAAGACCAGTCTTGGATTTGGGATAATATTCTTCGTGCTTTAATCTTTCGGCTTGTTTTCCTTTAATGTCTTTAAATAATGACAGAGGGGGCGCTGAATCAATTCTTCCTTGTCGGTAAAGGGTGATGATTATTCCATTCACACTTTTAATCGCTTTGGCATGCTGAATAGAGATCTTGACCGGAATATTGTCCCCTGGAAGGCATCCGGACTTGAGACACTCTATTGTTGCAGTGATGGTCTTTTCCGATGCCGACGAAACTCTACTACCAGTCCCTAGGCTGTCCCGAGCTGATCTGGCTGCAGAGGATGGAACAGGACCAAGACGAAAACTGAGGCCCGTACTACTGCTGACCGTACTATCAGCACTTGTAGCTGCACTGTGAATGCTGTGTGCATCACCGCTGAGCACAGGACTTCGAGGATGTCCCGTGGGCTCTGTTGAGCCACATTGGCTTGCAGAATCATCGGGTCGCGGAGAGTGATTTGTTCGAGCTACCTCACTTCCAGAGCTTGGGTCGTTTGCCTCGCTTTCCTTCGATTTGGCAGCCTTCTTCTTCTTGGGACGTTTCGAAATCGGTTCGAGGGAGATGGTTCGCGGCTTGGGTGGGAGCATAGGACCGATGTCGACTGTCTCAACGAGATTTACCTTTTGCTCGACAGTCGAGGTAGCCGCGATCGAAGTTGGTCGTGTTACTGTAGCTGTGATTAGGTAGGATATCTTGCCACGCTCAAACTGCACCCTAATTAGCACTTCGCCGCGAAATGGAGAAGGAGGGCGTATGAAGTCACTCACGTCGATGCTGGTAGGGAGTCCTTTCCTAGGAAACTCCAGCTCAAAATTAAATTCGTAGATGCCAACATCAAGTCGGCCTTCTCCACAGAGTGTCATTTCATCGTTGAATAGCGAGGCATGGCCGTTGCCAAAATATTGCGTCTTTCTGGGATCTCCAGCAGCGGCCAATTCGGGATCCACGACTACCGGAGTGTTCGCATCGTTGGGGTTCTTGAATACGCGCACCACGCCATGCAGACAGACGGTGATGTGGGTTATTCGCACTGGCTTGACGATCGTGAGCACTACGGCGCCTTCAACGGTGTCTCCTGGCGAGTACTGGCGATGCGGTTCCTTCGGTCGGATGTGGAAGTCGGTGAGATTGCGCGTGCGCGATTTCAGCGGCGATGTCAATCGTGAGAACAACGATCTTTTTTCTGATGGCGTCGATGATGCCGTTGGTCTGGCATAGGCGCACATGCTCGAAAATATCGTCCTCGCGATGTGTTTGCTATGCCAAGAGGTATTCGAGATTGCCAAGTCTACCATTCGGATACTTGACAGCGGTCACACGAGAAGACTGGGAGAACAGGTTCGAAGAGGTGCACTTTGAAGCTGGGCGCTCTTGGTCAGTCGTGGGGGGGCCTGGGTATTGGTGGTACGACTGCAGCGCCCAGAGATCGATTGGACGCTGATTAACGGTGATCACGCCGCAAATTGGTAAAAGGCAAATTCAAATTGGATGATTCGAAGGGCAAGAATTGCGCGGCGGAAGTTCCGGTGGGGAATCTTAGGGGTGCTGGAGTCTCCTGGGATGATTCACACCTCAGGAACTGAGTCTGTGTAGGTAAGAAAGGTCAGGCAGGTCAGGCAGGTCAGGCAGGTCAGGAGGGAGAGCAGACAAGCAAGGACTCGGCCAGGAGCGAGGAAAGCAGAAGGCAACGCAACGCAGGCGCAAGCACCGTCAATTGATTTGATGAGCAGGATACGGGGGACCTCGAGGTAGATGAGCCGAGTCGAGCAGATGCAGTTGCAGCGATACTGTAGCAATCAATCCAATGCGTGCCTGTGCCTGTGCCTGTGCCAGCGACGAAGCAGAAGATAGGACGCGTTTGCACTCGTCGCAGGACGCAGCTTGCAGACGGCCGCAGAGTGCAGGCAGAGTGCAGGCAGAGTGGCAGAGTGAAGTTGTCAGGCCCTGGGAGACCTGAGGAGCTCTCAGCTTCAGCAGGGTGAGGCCGGAGAAGTCAGAGCGTTTCGTATGGGGGATGATGCTCCAACACCGGCGTCGCGACGAGAAACATTCGGCAGATGCGGAGGAGGCGTCGCGATCTTCGAGGCTTTTCGTTTTGATGGGGATTTTCAGGATCAGAAACTGGACAGGCAAAAAAGAAGAGAGAGAGGAGAACTGAATATTCGGTACAGAAAAGGAAAGGAGAACTAGACCGCTTCCTAGACAGTAGCTACGCTTCGGTACGCTCGCATAGGGTCTTAGGGGAGGGTGTAGAGCAATTATTCGTAGCAATCGTGGCTGAGCAGCTCCTCTCCTCGCCTGGCCTGTCGGATGTGCGTGCAAGTGCAGTCTGTGTCTAGGTCTAGCGATTATTTGAACCTAATGTTTTCCCATTTCCCATTTCCCATTTCCCATTCGCTTCCGAGTTGATTGATTTGAAATAATTTCAAATCAAAAACTCGCTCGCTGCCCGAAGAGCGAAGAAAAAGAGAGACAGTCACTCCTGTGTATCAAACATGGACATTCGCTGTCGTCGCTCCCTCACCGTCCTGGTCCTGAATCTCTCTGATGGTCTGCTGTCCTTCCTCACGCTCACGCTGTGCTGCACTGCTGCTGCTGATGCCGCCGCCGCTGCTTCTGTTTCCTGCCGCTGCCCCTCCACTCCTCACCCTCGGATTTGTCTCCGCGTTCACTAAAACGCCTGGCACAGTGGTACTTACTCTACTGTGGGACGGTACTACTCGAGCATCGCATCCTCTCCTCCTGCTGCTGCGCTGCTATGCGCTGCATCCCCTCACGCGGCCGTCTAGATTAATCCAATTCGCTGCCCCATTGAGGTCCGAGCTGACTCGTCAGGTACGGTGTGATGGTTAGATGTGGATTGGATTGTACGAAGTAACGAAGATGTGAGTACCGAGTACAGAGATAGGAACTCGGAAGTCCAGTGCAATACCCACGATTCGTTCAGCGAGAGAGTATACAAACCGACTCCGTGTTTTCTTTTCCCTCTTCCCTCCTCCCTCCTCCCTTCGCCCATAAATCCCAGGGGTTTCTGTCTGCAACACAAAAAACATGAGGCCATACTCAGGTATCATCGTAGCACGATGGGCAACTTGTGCCGGATCTGCTTGTGAACATCTCGGTATGACGGTGAGGTGAAGACTGTGAGCACTGAACACTGAGCACTGAGCACTAAATGACGGCGCGGGTGAGGGGGTGGGGAGGGGATCCCTCTGTAATGCGTGCGTTCTTGGAAAGACTGGAGGGGTTCAATCCAGTTCAATTTGGCCCAAATTCTATCATCTCCCGCAAATCTCCGGCTTCTATCGCCCCGTTTCACGCCCTCAGAACCTTATTTGGTCCGCCACGGCGGCGTTAAAAAAGCTTGACTCGACAAGCGTATTCGGGGACATCGCGGGGGTTAGTGCCAGAAAAGCTTGAGGCGATCCCTGGCTATGAATGTGACACATTGATAGGTCGAGGCCATATTGATTCCAGGTTTCCACAGAGCAGGCAGACCACAATATGGATCACTCCGTTGGCGATGGAACTGTTTCACAAACGCATCAACTGCATTAGTATGGTGTTCTAATTCGGGGAGTGCATACCTTCTGGATACTGCATCAGACGAAACAATCAACAATTACAACTAGGAGCGGCAAACCGAGAAAACATCAGGCGACTGGTGTAAATGGAAACTCAAACATTGAAGTCTAGTATACCACTATATTGGGAGTATTTCTGCAACACGAAAGCAAGTCGTCACATTTCAAGTTCCTGTCAATCTGTCCGTAGTTTTAACTTTCCTCAGAAAATAATTCCAACATTACACGTGGAAGCTGAGATCCTTCAGGCCCTCGCCCACAACGTATTCGTCACCGCACGATGCCGCCATGAGGTTCGCAACTTGACTTCGATCATTGAGCATTTGGCCGATAAATGATTCCAGGGTCTCGATGTTGTCTGTACATCTAATGGCAGCATTTCGAAACTTCTTGATCTCCTCCGTTTTGCGTAGAATGTCAGCGGGGTCGTGATCACTGTAACATGACAGTTCCTTATCAAGAGCATTCATTTCCTCCAGGAGACTTTGGTGGGCCTCTAAGAGGGCTTTACGATCTAGACCGTTGTCGTCGAGCATTTCGTCATTGTTACGCTTTGCCGTTTCGTCCTCGATTTGCTTTTTGGTATCGGCAATGGAGCTCAAGAGCTTGCTCTCCTCCGCTTTGAGGCTTTCAATCTTGTTCTCCTTAGCCTTCTTCGCGTCGGACGTAAAGCACCAGTACCAATTGCCGCTTCCAATTTTTTCGACGCGTATGAGGTTTTCATCTTGAAGAGCTTGAAGGTATTCCTTGACCTGCATCTGATTGATGGCGGCGACAGATTGGAGACATTTTTCGAGTTCCTTGAGCGTGTAGACATTCATCGACGTTTGAAAGAACTCCTGCAATGGATTAGTATATGGTTTGCGTGTTAGTACAGGGCTGAGAGCAGTGCCAGAATCTTCGCGCTTTTTGCGGCGGGAGGTAGATTTTTGGGAGCCTGGAAAGCGTGAGTGAGAGCGTCAAGAAGTGACAATCGGGCAAGTTACCATTGCTTCCTCTCAAGAGTGCGTTTCTTTTATCGCCCTTGAGGCGCCGTTGCGTTGGTGCACCCAAATTGGATGATGAAGACGCGGTTGTCGCTCTACTCGCGATCGCGGTCTACTTGAATCTGCAGGCACCAAAACCACTCTCTATCACCTGCAGCATAGTACCCATCCCCCTGTGGCCTGTAATGGCAAAGTATTGACCTAACATGAGGTGATACCTGTATATTTCTTGAAATTCTTTTGAGAGCGGTCCTAGGTTTTTGTAACTTATTATGATGGCATATAAATTTATTGCCCTATTTTCTTTTATCTAAGTTGTTGGTTCTACCTAGGTAGGCGAACGTATCTGGAATTGCACCTCCATAATCCATCACTTCTTGAAGCTCCTAATTTCAGACTCTACAAATCGCTTTAGAACCCCCGAATTGAAGTCTTGTCCTGCAGCAAACACCAAAACGGCTTTCAAGGCAAGACAAAGTCAAGCACAACCACGTTCCTCGCATTTCCAGCAGTCCTGGTGAAAATTGACAAATTCTTTGACGTCTCCAACCTTTGCACATCTACGAGAGGCTCACCATCGTACCCATCTCCGCTCCAGATCTTTTCAAACGTTGCATATTCCTCGCTTTTCCGGCTCTGTAGTATGCTCAAACTGGAGTCTGAATTTCCTGGCAAGACGAGATATACATTACTCTCTCTATCAACACAGATTTTTGCCCTCGATCCAGTCTCAGTTGGTTTCGAGGAATGCTGCACTGTCTTCTTCGACCATTTCCCTGTCAATAGTCAGCCCTATACTCGCAATCTCGCAACCTCGCAAGAAGCTGTTTCATCTTCCTACCTGCAACATCACGATGGTACAATATCCAGTACTCCTCTTTGCCTGACAGACCAGAGTCAGCAGGACGAGTCAATAATTCACGATTGAGCGCCCAGAATCCGCCATCCCAATCAGCAACTTGACCCTCCTGATTCAAGATGCCGCTTCCCATGGGTATATCAAAGACTCGAACACCATTTGCACCTCGCAAGATCGAGTTTTGTCCACTGAAAGTTTTATTCCCCTCTATGGATGCAAGTATCTGGCCGTTTGAAGCTTTCCAAGTTTTGCCCACGTCGTCAGAATATGCATAGTTGAGATCATGGTTATTGCAAGGCCCGTTGGGTCCAGCTTGTTGTTTATGTGCATTTGGGTCTGTGGACTCGAATGCTACGAAATTTCGGTAGCACCAGGAAATATGCACGCGTTTCAGACTGTAGTCGAATCCGTTTACGTAAGGGTTGTTCTTGATACCTGTGAGGTATTGTCCAAGATATGTGTACTTATGGGTTATGGATGAGTATCGGTATAACACGTCTGAGCCCTCGCCAGCTCTGTCGTGGTCAGTCAGACGCTAGTTTTCTGGGTGAATGAGTTTATCTTACTGGCCAATTCGATAGGTGAGGAGCAGGTCGTCATCGATGTTCAGAAAGCGTGGATAGCTCACTTCTCTCATTGGTTCGCTTGCCTCTAGACCTGGTAAGAAATCTTGGGTTGCAGTGAACTGAGATATTGACCAGCCATCATCACCACTCCCATCTTTCAATTTCGAAACCCGATACCTCAATCTATCAACTGTCATGTCAGTACACTCATCACCATAAACATCGAGGGGAAATCTTACTTATCACAATGATGATCAAAAGCTAAATGAATACTTCCATCGCCTCTACAAACCCCAACAGATATGGTATTATGTCCATCATCTGCAGTTTGTTCATAATCCTTGAACGTTAACTTCTCCCATTTTTCACCCCCTGCATCTATTTGTCTGCGGGCAAGATTCACATAACAAACATTGCTCCCATCTTCTTTCTTTTCTTCCGTGTAATATACCACATATTGCCAACCATGAATTGTCGTTATCGCATTTTGCTGAAAACTATTCGCGTTGATCCGATGAACTCTACTCTGCGGATCCTGGCCTAGAGTCGTTATCCTAGGTTCCCGAAGCATTTTTTAAAATAATGATTGCCTTAAAAAAGGCATATAAAATGTATAATATGATTGATGTACTCGAGTACTTTCCTCGTCTCGCCTTGAGTACTTCAGTACGTCAATGTACAGTATTGTGCAGAAATGAGGTGCATCATCTACCCGTAACCCCGCGTTGGATGCCGTGCGTCTGGACCCCGCATTTGGGACCCTGGATATCCATGTGCTTCAGGCGAACTGCCAACTTTGCATGCCAACAAAATGCTTGGAAGGGTGTCAAGCTTTGGAAGGTCTTGAGTGTGGCGTTTTTTTGTTGTTGGTGCTAGCTATTTTAGGCAGTTTAGTTCAGGGGGGTGTTGGTGTTCAAATTGGATGGTGGTAATTTGCTGGGGGTATCTGGGGATTCTTCAGTACAGTACTCGTACAGTACTAGATTGCGGGGGAGGGGTGTTTCGGGAATGTTGGAGTCCCCACATGGCATATTCGTAGTACGTTCAGTCTACACCTACTCCTACAGCCAATTACTTAACAACTACAAGTTTAAATTTTATTCTATATAGATGTAATTAAACCTTTACTACTTTCTAAAGGACTACTAATCGATAATATAATAATTAGTACGTTGTAGTGTTAATAGTTCGAAGTGTTTATAGGTACGTACTACCTTACCCTTACCCCGCGGCAGGGCTCTAGTACGTTTAGACTACTCCTACTTCTACAGCCAGCCAATTGCTTAACAACCACGAGTTTAAATTTTGTTCTATATAGATACAATTAAACCATTTACTACTTTCCAAAGGACTACTAATCGATAATATAATAATACTAGGTTGTAGTGTTACAAATGAGCTAGCTATATTAACAAGGTGCGCGCTACGGGACTCTTGACCCGGCGGCAGCCCTGTAGTAGACAGAGTTCTATAATTAATTACTAGACAACTACAAGTTCAAATTTTGTTTTCTATATAATTAATTCTTTGTTTATAAATAAAAGTAATACGGAGCGATATCTTAATTTTACTATATTGTAGTGCTAAAAATGAGGGTACAAGTAGTAGTCGTATTTACAGCGCGCACCTATAGATATAGCTCATCTGTAACACTATAACCTAGTACTTTGAAATTATCGATTTGTGGTCCTATTATATACAACTGAGCGATCATTTCCCTGTAACAAATTCGTGAATCGAGTGTGTGGTTATTTAATAATTAGCTGTACTCGAGTAGTCGTAGATTTAGTATATGTGTTGCAGATATGTAGAGCACATACGATTCCGCGCATGGTTCGGCACTTGGAATTCCATTCTATTCCAGACCTCCCTTGTGGAATATTCCATACCATTTTGAAGAGGTCTTGGAATATTCTAAAATTCTAGCTTAGAATTTAGAATTCCATTTGGAATTTGTTACATGACCTGTAAAATAGTTGTTCCGGTCCGCTCGACTAATAGGAAGCCTACGTTTGACCTCAGCTTATCCGTCAATTGGCTAAATATATCCTCAGAAACAATAGCCTAATCGCGAAGACATAAAATCTACTTAACCTTCTCTCCATTAAGTCGACAACGAGATCTACTTAACAAAACTGAGACGGCTCGACGTCCTAGAGTTGTGTGGGGGGCGACATAGTGATATTATTGTTGTGGTGTTGATGGTAGATGGGATTCTCAAATATCGACGCGGAGGAGATTGAGGCTTTAGAGTTATTTGCGGGAGATGACGATAATTAATTAGGTGTAGGAAACAATTGATTCACTTATTACTTTGGTATAAATAGAGCCCTCTCATTGATTAATCCATATATATATATATTCTAATTGGAATTCTAAATTCTAAAGCCTTACACCTTGGAATCCTTGGAATCGTATTCCAAGTGCCGAACCATGAGTTCGCGTTCCGCGAGCACATATTAAAGCGTAGTCCTATCATCTGATTGGGTGGAATATAGTATATGTTGCGATGGTGGTGGCCCGTGACGGAAATCTCGATTCCGCAAGCCCACGATATGTGGATTTACCCGTTGAGTAACCTTTATCCGAGAGGAATCTTATCTTCAACACCATCTTCAACAAAATTCTCCGAATATTTATGCTGGGTCAGACAGAGACTCAGGATTTAAGATGATGTTCCTCAACAGCAAGAGCAGCAAGGTCGACCGAAATGCCCTCGCAGAAGCCTCGCACCTTAATAACAAAATTGGACCATGGTGGAAAGATAAGGGTCTCCTGAAATTGAACTTCCTCATTTTTATCCCGATTATGAGTGAGTATGTTCAGGGCTATGATGCGAGTTTGATTAATAATGTTCAGCAATTGGCTGTTTGGCGGAAAGGTAAACTCCCTTCTCAGTCTCTTCCCCTTTCGCTTCAGCTCCATACTCGAAGACACTCTCAAGATCATGTTGATTTGACCACCCCTTTAGAATTCCATAACCCAAAAGGCTCTCTCCTCGGAATCTTGAGCGCTAGTTACTGGGTTGGAAACGTCATTGGAGTCGGTTTCATTACGCCACTTAGTGATAAATATGGCAGGAGAATGGCAATGTTCTTTGGGAGTTTGGTTTGTATCCTAGGCACGGCTTTGTGTACTGGAGCTGTGAATGCGGGTATGTTTATTGCGGGCAGGTTGTTGCTGGGAATCGGGGGAGTGATTGTTGGTGCTATTGGACCTGTAAGTTAATCAATTGAGGAAGTGGAAGGGAGTAGAGAAGGCTAATTGTGATAGGTTCTTGTTGCTGAGTTGGCGTATCCTAGTGAGTTTCGCCAGCAAGCTAGAATTTTAAAGGTTGGAGGGAAGAGGGACTAATGGGATTAGGTCAACGTGCTACTGCTACTGCTTTGTCGAATACTCAGTATTCTATGGGTAAGTAACCCTATTTAGGTGAAAGGAAGCGATGCCAATTATTCTAGGTGCAATTATTGCGGCATGGATCACTTTCGGTAAGAGACATCGATTTCACCTCTCAGTTAATCAAAACTAACCAGATAATAGGAAGCTTCAGACTGAATTCAACCTGGGCATGGCGTATTCCCTCGATCTTCCAAGCACTTCCCTCAGTTCTCCAAGCCATCGTAAGTCTCGTTGTAATTCTCGGACTTTTGGAACCACAGAAGTTTTACCTCCCACCCATCGAAATTTAAAAGCACAAGTACTTCCCTACAAAAAAGCAAAAACTAACCCACTCTCCAGGGAATATTCTTTCTCCCCGAATCTCCCCGCTGGCTTGTTAGCAAAGGTCGCGAGGAAGCCGCCCTCCAAGTCTTAGCCCACTACCACGGAAATGGCGACCGCAAAGACGCAGTGGTCCAATTCGAGTACCAAGAAATCATCGGAACCATCGAACTAGAAACGCAAGCTTCGAAAACCACTTGGGGAGATATTTGGAAGGGAGCGGGGAATAAATGGCGAATTTTCATCATGATTTGGTTTGGAATTTGTAAACAGTGGAGTGGGAATGGGGTTGTTTCTTATTATTTACACACTGTGAGTTTTTGAACGAAGGAGAGGGTAAAGGGAAGGAGATAGTGCTAATGAAGGACAGATGCTTAACGATGTGGGGATTACGACGACGCTTAATCAGACTTTGATTACTGCTACTTCGCAAATGTTTTCTTTCGCTTGTTCGGTGGGATTCGCTTTCCTCCCAAGCAGAGTTGGAAGAAGACCTTTACTGTAATTTCAGTCCCTATCTCCAAAGAACTTCGCAAGCTTAAACTAAAACTTCACTTTAGTTTGTGGTCCATGGCGGGAATGTGGGTAGTCTTCACCATAATAACAATCCTCACGGGCGAATTCACAAAAACCCACTCCAAACCCGCCTCCTACACCGCAGTAGCATTCATCTACCTCTACTCCGGCGTCCACAATCTTGGTTGGACAGGAGCAATGATGCTTTACGTTGTGGAAATCTTACCATATAGCATGCGCGCTAAAGGCATCTCCCTTTTCTGGCTCATCACAGGCATCGCAGGCGCGTTCAATACATATGTTAATCCTATTGGTTTGACGAGGTTTGGATATAAATTTTACTACTTTTATGTTGTATGGATTGCAGTTGAGTTTGCGGTCGTTTATTGGCAGTGTCCCGAGACTATGGGGACTAGTTTGGAGGATGTGGCGCTTATTATTGATGGGGATCAGGCGAAGGTTGGAAAGGTCAAGGGGGTTGTTGAGGTGTTTGGGGAGAAGAAGGGCTCCAGGGAGGAGGTTGTTGAGCATGTTGAGAAAAGGGGGTAAGGAGTTGGATTTTGGTGAGATGACGTTTCATTTCTTATGTTCATGAATATTTAGAGAAAGTCTAAGCAAAATGCTGCTGAAAATAGCATATATATTGGCAAGGAATCCAGAAAAGATTGCAAAATAACTCCGCTGCGCTGATCTCATTTGCTGTGTTCAAATATTCAAAGTTGAGTACGCCCAAAACAGTTCTCTTTGTGTACGCCTTTCGCAACTGGTATGTAAAAATTACACAACCTCAATCTGTAAGCAGAGTAATAGGTAAAATAGCAGAATCATTCAAAAACTGATTCTTAATACTTTTAATGCGCTAGTTGAGACCAAGTGATGCCGTTATTTTGTTTTGGTGGGTCTGACAAATCAAGCGAGGCTCCTATCTAGAGAGCCAAGGTAGATACAGAATAAGTCCTAAGAAGAGTTCCGTTTCAGAGTCCCCTACCAAGCCCACCTATTGCCCAATATATCAAAAAAGGTGCAATAATAGACACAAGTAAGACATTGCTATCTTGAACCTGACGATTGTCTGTTATGCCCCTTTAGGATTTCTTGTAGGGTATCGTAGACGTAAAACAAGACTTTCTTGGACTGCATCATAAATTTGAACTTGATCAGAATCTCTAACTCTTTTATAAAACCATTCAGCAGTTACCTCACGAAAATAAGTTTATTAAGCAAGAAATCGGCTGCCAAGTACCAAGGTAATCTGACAAATGAAACTCTACCTCAACCGAACCTCTCTAGGCTACTCACCATATAGCAATCAACTTTGAACAAACCCAGGCTATAAACCCATCCGCGAAAGATCTCAGTCAGAACCTCCAATGAAAAGACCCCACGAAGAGTAAAACTCCATCCTCATTTTGGACAACGTTAACATATACTTCAAGACACCGACTGGCTTCACAAACACCAATTCACTCACCCCCTAACCAATAATTTTCAGCCTAGCATCCCACAATCAAAATTCAAATTCACAAATAAGACATCCAGCACTCAACCACAGTTATGTCGCAAAAAAAGGTCAAATGGCCCAATGGGAAATGAGATCAAGTGATAAACTGTCGGCCGCAAGAGACAACCTTGGATAGTTTCTCGGTACCTTGTCAGACACTAGGGTGATTCCAGTGCTGGGTATTTCTTTTGCTGTTTTTTTAGCCGGGTTTGTAGGTTTTGTAGAGCTTTTTTGGAACCTTTTTTTGGGAGATGAGGACGAGGGAGGGGAAGGATGGGAGGATGGGTATGGGAGAACGGGGGTGGCGAGCTTCATTCACTGTCTAAGACAAAGTCTGGCTACTGAAGATAAATTATCTAAGGAAGTTGGAGAAATTACAAGACTTGAGTCGTTGCACGATTATTGATACCACAAGCGCTTCATATCAAATGGTCTGATCACTTCAACCCCTTTGAATCATCTTACTTTTTTTTATTTCTGAGATGTACAAAAGCAATGAGCTTTTGAAACGTTGTACAGTAGCATATCTAACATATGGACAAGTCACCATGTTAATGGGACGCTCTATAGTACAGAGAGTATATATTTTCATGTTTTATATTCTCATTCTTAAGGCCCCTCTCTGGATTTCGGCTGCGACGCCATGTCCAGCCAAAGCCCACTTCTCCGCAACAGTCTGTTCATCAACTCTCTGTCTTAGCACACCACTCTCAGCCCAATACTCCATCAGGCCCCTTGCTTCCTGCTTAGTTAAACCACCAATCATCATTGCCGAGGCATTCTTGAGAGCTTCGATGGATTTCTCGTCATAGTTCTTCTGGTATGGATCTTTTGGAGTGACCTTTTGCCCCGCCTGTCTTTGTGAAGCTTGGGATATGGCCAAGTTCAGGGCGAGTGAAGTGGGGTTGTGACTTCTTGAAGTTGCACCAATGATAGCTCCACCATTGTGTAGTTTGGCATTGCCGGAAATGTGATCCATAAAGTGCTTTGCGATTGCGAAATCGTGGCAGTGGATAAATTTGTTATCAGGATTGCGATATCCGCTCATTCCCATAATGTAACTCATTCCGTCCAAAGTAAAGAGAATTGGAGGTCGTCCTGGGAGATTTATTTCAGCCCAGAAAGCTTGGAAGAACGACCATGCAACATCAGAGTCGCGTGAACCTAACTCGCAGAGCCGAGCAAGTGTGATACCTTGTTCTATTGGAACAGGAAGGCTGTGTGTCTTTTTCATTTTCAAAGTGTCTAGAATTTTCTTGTTGGCTTTCTCAATTTTGGCCAACCATTCTGCTGTGTAGGTGGGTTGAGCCCATAGGTCAGTTTCCGGAATCGGAGCATAGTCGTTTACTCCGTTGGATAATTCTTGTGCTGGAATGAAATTAGTACAATTTTCAAGACGAGTGTGTCCCTATAATCACCTACCCTCAGGAATATTGAGCACAATCCAGCCTTTGGCAAATGCAGATGCCTGTGCTTGCAAAAGCATCATACTCTTTCCCGTGCCCTTTGCTCCATCAATCATCAACTTAAGCGTAGTTTTTTTGTCTTGCGCAGCAAGTAAAGCTTTTGTCAACTCAACCGTCTCCTTCCTAACAAGCATACACGGTCTACGAAATAATCCCCAGCCTTGAGTTGTTTTGAATGCCTCGATCGCTCGTAAAGAATCGACAGTTGCGTCTGGCAATCCCACCACCCTCCCCACCAGTCCGTGTCCAGCTTCTCCTTCTATAGTATCCTGCGCAATCTCATCGAGCATTTCCGACCCGATATTCCTCATACCAACTACCTCAAGCGCATTTGTGTTGCTCAGTACGATTCGTTTTCTCAACGCCTTTCTTTCGCCAGCCGCAGGCGGTTTTCTGGTCTCTTTTGGCCGGGCCTTTTTTTGGATCGTCAAGTTCATTTTCTTTCCTTTCTGTAACTTGTCTGCCTTAAGAAGATTCATAGAGGTGGAGGAGAAGGGGGCGGATGCCGCGACACGAGCTCCTCGGGAGCTTAATTGGATTACCGCAGTGCTGGGCCTCGAGAGGCATTTCCAGCCATTGATTGATGCCGCCATAGTTTTGCGTGCAGAGGGTGCTGAGCACGCCGGTGTTGAGCTTGGAAACTGTATTCACAGGTGTATCGAGGCGGCCTTCAATGTCACACACAACCTTGAGAAATTGTATGGGTCGCGGGGAAACTATTGATGCGGTCCCGGCGCAAAGCTAAAGCGGTAAAGCGGCCGCCCAAAAAGTTCTTGATTCTCCAAATTTATTTTCCCGATAAGCTTCTCCAGTCTCCAGCTCCCCTCATATCAACATCAACATCCACACAACTCCCAACATTGCAATTGATCAGCCATGGAGGACACTACTATGAACGACGACGCTGGCACGAAGAAGCCTCTTCCTATTACCGTGAACAAGCCAACACCGTATACCTTTGACCTCGGTCTTCTTCTCGCCTCAGACCCTAATCCTCTGATCTTGACCGGTCGCGAAAACCTCGAAGATGATCTCGCAGCCACAGCGCGAGATGGCGCACAAGCTCTATTAAATCAGCTGTTAACCACTTGCCCAATTCAAAGTACGCCAGCGGGCGTCTTACTTTCCCTTCCTGCTATTGAGACTTCATTACCTCGCGAAAAGGTTTGTACCGTTCCAACGAATACCCAAATTGTTTCAATTCAACTAACATTTCCCCAGCCATTACCGCCACCAAAAGCGCAAACCACTTGGGAGAAATTTGCTGCCAAGAAGGGCATCAAGCCCAAGACTGCCGAGGAAAAGAAGAAGCTGGTCTACGATGATGCTACTGGGGAGTGGGTTCCTAAATGGGGCTACAAGGGAAAGAACAAGCAGGGAGAGCAAGACTGGATTGTTGAGGTTGACGAGAAGAAGGAGCGAGAGAGGAAAGAGGGCACTGAGAGACAAGGAGATGGACGAAGGGATCGAAAAGAGAGGGTCAAGCGGAACGAGCGAATGCAGAGGGCAAATGAGAGGAAGGGAAGAAAGAATGGACAGTAATTGTTCTCCGCCTTGGGTGAATAGATGTGCATATGGCTTTCTAATGACTGGGAAAGTTTGGAGTTTGGGGGGGCTATCTGTGGCGTTTTGGTTGGCAGTTCAGTTCAGTTGGGCTGGAGGAACATAAAAGTGATTGGAATACAAGGTATTGATGTCTGACTTATTGCTTGTCAAATGTCAAGTTCGCCTTGGGGCCACCAGGAGGCACATAATTTGTATATGAATAGAGTAGACAAATTCTACTAAATGAATGCTGATTGCCACCAATACTCTAGTTAATTCAAGCAGACTCCTTAGGAACATAATCGTTGATTTGTGCATCTCTCGTAAGATGTGCGCAATGGCTGCTTAATACTCACTGGGCTTCTTAAAAAGAAAGAGAACAGCCTTGGTTCCTTAGCTGGGCTAATGATCAAGCAAAAGCCTAGAGAGAATTTTGTTGTGAAACACTACTAAAAGTTTGGAATAATATTCGCTTTAGTTTTGTGAAGTTGCCTTATTGAGATTCTTTACAAAATGAAGTTGTCTAGTACTCTTGTTTCTATAAAGACAATCCTACTATTAGTTCAACCTCTCTTAGGACCTTAAATAATTGAACACCCACTTATTACTTCAACCTACTACTATATAATCTACTCTCAAAAATTATTCCTTACATCCTTATTTTATTAAGTATAATACAAGCTGTACAACCATACCTTCTAAAAGGATAAACTAGCAAAAAGGTTGTTCAAGTTCACACCCTCACTTCTTATTGGAGGGGATTACGATTCAACTTACCCTGGTTGGTTTGTGTCAAAGTTGACAATGTCCGTTTTATTCCAACCTACAAGGGGCTACTCATCGTCGTCTTCAAGCTTCCTCTTTAGATATCCCTCCTGCCTCTTCCTCCCCTAATTTGGGACCAGTAAAGCATCCATATCCTCTTCTCTCAAATTTCCTAACAGTACTCTGACAATTTGATAACATACTCAACGAAAACATCATCTCCAGGGTTGGGCGTAGAGAAAAAATGGAGTGATTCATTTGCTTGCTCGGATTTCATTCTGTTAAGAACTGATGGAGCCTTCATTCCCCCAAGGGTTCCTGGCCCTCCCTCCAATGCGTTACCGACCAGGGAATCTGTTATCTGATGTTAGTCTTATGGATGTTACAGGGGTTGTGTTAGCGAGAGGTGTGAACCTTTTTTGCTTTATTGGAGTGTTTTTGGTTATTCTAGGACTTGAATTTAGGTGAAGTGTATAAGGAGGGGGGAAGGGGGGGATTGGTTAGTCAGTTGATTGATGTTAACCAATATTTTGCCTCTTGGAAGAGTATATAGGAGTCATCGTTAGGGTGCTAGACTGAATTTGTTAGTTGGGTGAATGTGTGGAGAGGTTCTTGGTCATTGAAATTGACATTATACTGCCCCACTCAGGTGAAATAAGCGAGAACTGAGCTTGTTAAATGTGAGGCAACAAAACCTAACAGCACAGACTTGTTCATTCCTCTAGAACTACGAAAACAATTTTCTTAAGCTAACAAGTCAACAGCCTCCCTCTCAGTTACTGTGACCCACATATCATGCTGCAACCAAAGCCCCACATTCCCACTAAACCAAGGCTTCGTAGGATCAACAATACTCCACTCAAACCTCCTCAACAGCTCAAAGAAAACCTTGTTCAACTCCATCCACGCAATATTTTGTCCCAAACACTGATATTTCCCATATCCAAAGATTAATTCAATCGTCTTCTTCATACTGGCCAATTTCTCCCCATCAGCTTCTAACCATCTCTCAGGTCGGAAAACACCTGCGTCTTTTCCAAAGACTTCAGGATTGCGATGAACTCCCCATGCGCAGTAGCCAATTTGGGTACCACCAGGAATGAATATGCCGTTTATGGTATCGCCTCCTGGGGGTGTTACCTTGGGTAAGAGACCTGTGACTGGTGGCCATATTCTGAGACCTTCACGGATTACGGCTTGGAGGTATGGTAGTGTTTCGGAGTTTTTGTTGGAGATGACTTGATCTCTTGGAAGATTGCTTTCCTTGACATATTTATCGATTTCAGCTTGCAAATGTTTGTAGACGCGAGGGTTCGTCATGATGAATAGCATGTTTGCTCGGATGGCCGTTGCAGTTGTGTCTGCGCCAGCAAGTCTGTTCGACTGTTAGCCACCGAGCAGAAACTAGAAAGAGAGGAGCGACTTTATATGCTTACATTTGGGCAAGGCTCTCGGTAACTGCATTTTCTTCTTTCATTCCGTTTCTTATGAAGGAACCCATCATATCCTGACGAGTTCCCGTAGGATCCTCAGCAAATCGTTTTTTGGAAACCTCCTCCGCAACTAGAAATATATGATGAGAGTCATTCTTTCCTCTGAAGGATATTTACAAACCTCGTATAAGTCTCCCAGGGCCCACCAAGTCCTTAGAAGACGGGAAAATCAAGTTGCCAATAATTGGAGTGTTGATAAAAGCGCTAATAGTTGGCACAGAACACAGCATGATGACCAGCCTCATCGTACTTTCTGTAGAACTAATATAAGAATGAACATCCTCGTCCGAAGTAAGATCACCGAAGGATTCATCGAACGCCAAGTCTGTAATGACATCTATCGAGAAATAAGGAGCCTTCCTCGCTAAATCCATGGGCTTCGATTGCTTCTCAGTGGTGATGTATTTTGTTGCAATCAATTTGACGAGGTTTGAAATGTGATGATCGATCCTGGCTTCGACGCCAGGGTTTTCTTTTCCTGAGTACTGATTTCTTGATAAGTTATTTTGACTGGATTTGGGAAGGTGAACTTACGCCTTTTGCCATCTGGTTTCGTCGTCGAGTATGCTCTGTTTCATCGATAGTAGATAAGATATTGTCATGTCCTGGTTGCATGCGAATACCCAAATACCAGTCGCTTTTCGTGTATGGCGATCGAGCACGGTTCATGAGATGAATAACATCGGCGTCGCTCGTGAGAATCATATTGGGTCCAATCCTCGCCAACGAGCCTGTAGAACATGCAAGATTAGCGCACTTTCGTTTCGTCAAACGAGATGCCCACTCGCCGTATTTCTTAGTAACATCGTATAGTTGTTGATGAGCATCCAAGTTGTATACAGATCTCACAAGCCAAAGATTCGACCATGCAGCAAATGTAGGACCTTTGATATGGGATAACTTCTTATACGCCCGATAACTACCTAGCCCATAATATACACCTAAAGATCCAATTAGGAAAGCGAAGAAGCTCCGCCATGTCAAAAAAGACAGAAGATACTGGAAAGTCGCCATCTTCTCTTGTTGTGATTCTGGTTAGAACTTATCCCCACCAGTTTATTTTACGGATCTAAAGGTATTTAATCCTCCGTGGCACCTCCGCGGAATCAGAATCCCGGAAGGGATTTGAAAGGTGGAACGACCACTAATAAGCTTATACAATGGGTTTATGCAGCAGTGTACAGTAATGAGCCAGGCTGATGCTACTCTATGCTGCATTGCTGACAACCATATATTAGCCTGAAGATAAATGGCCAGTCAAAGGTTCGAACTTCCTGGGGTCTGCATACGCGTTATCGTGTGACTATATTACGCATGATAAAGACCATGGCAACATCTTTAAGTAGCGTTAGAGGGAAGAGGACGAAAAGAAAGCAGGAAACTTCAGAAGTTGAAGAGCGGCAGGGGTTTTCAATCCAAAATATCCTGCGTGCCTTTGTCGTTAAAGTATATACATAATGGATATCCATTGAATACAAGAGAAATGGCATCAAATCTGACTGTTCGCAAATAGCTCTTCCTAGGCCTAAGTGCGATTACTGAATTCATGCATCAACATGTGAAATAGGTTGAAAGCCAGCCATCCTTGAAACTCCGCGAAAAACAAGTTCACTTTGCCGTCAACCTATGTAACATAGTTCTTGTAACCTTTAAGTAAAACTTCTCCGTCAACCCACTTTCTGGAAATACATCGAATAGAGGCCCTGTATCCTGCTTCGAATGTAGAAGATCACCCCAGTGACGCATATAATACTCGTCGTTCGTGTTCCACTGATGCATCAAAATTCTTCCAGTAATATGTTTCCGATCCCTCAACAACAGGCCGATACGACTGCCAGGGAACCCAATTACACAATCACCCTTTTGCACAGAAGATGGAGCAAACCCTGTGTTTACGGTACTCCCCCCTCGATTGATTTCGAAATATCGAGTTTCCACATCTTCCGAAAAAAGTAACGTATTCCGTATGAAGAATTTGTTGTCCGAGAGGTTCTGGGACTCAATAAAATCTGGGAGTGACAACTGGAATTTGTTAGGATCTTTGTTGTATTGCACCATAGTATGCTTCACTTCCATATCTCGGGGACTTGGCCCAGTGTTTGAACTGTAGACGCCGGCTTCGTGATTTTCTGGGAAGCCGGTGATCGTACCCATATTCTCAGCTGCACACCAGAGTGTTCTTTGCTGTTCCGAATCCTCAAATGGAGACATGGCAGCTGTCTCAAGTTCTAGTTCCCGGCCAAGCATCTTCTGGAGTGTCTCAAAAAGAGCTACCCAGCCGATGTATTCGTATAAATGCTCTGTGGACTTTCCCTGCGAAGGGATATAAAAATCGACCACATCTCGATATACCTGGGTGACGGACTTTGAGTAATCGATTCTTATTGTTTTGATACCATAGTCAGTTGCCAGCCCTAGAAGAGCAAATACTTTGTCTCTTGGGTCGGTGCTTAGCGAATCTTGGCAAACAGATAACCAGTGTCGTAATTCAGTGCCTTGAGCTTGTCCGTTCCCCTCCCGCAGATAGCTCATTTCCAGTGGCATACTACGAACCATCATCTTCCTTATATCCTTCAGCTCTTGTAGCACCGACGAATCTTCATCGCCAGGTCTAGTACTCCTTGCGAACCAAGACCACCCACTGGTATCACCAGCACCCCTAACATTTGGCAAAGTTTTTGGGTTGATGAGTTGCTCCCACGAGATGCTCTTGCTGCCGCAAAAGATTCGGAGCTCTCTGGCCCTCTGGATTTCTTGTACAATCCAGATCCTACTCCAATACGGACGTTGCAACCACAACGAAAGTGCATTCCTTTTTTCTTCGTGGCTGGGTCTGTATGTCAATTGTGACTCACGATATGTTCCACCCAGAATGTCCATTATCACGTCACTGTCATATTTTGCAACCCCAAGCCAGACAATCACGCTTTCGGCGGAACTGTAGATTCGGCTCATTATACTGACTTGCTCATTCCTTTCGAGAAGGTCTTCCTGATTGATACACAACGCATCAATCCATATCCAATGCGGAGTACCATAATCGGCCTTCCCAGCCTGCTCCGAATGGACTTCCAACATTGCGTCAAAAAGATTCTTACGAATGGTATGAGGCATTCCATTGATATGGATAATGCGATCGGCATCTGAGGGGATGCCCCATTCGTAAGATAAAGCGCGATATCTCGGGGCTGTATCATCCAGCGAAAAATGAGCAAGCTCACAATTCAACTGCTCGATTCTAGGGTCGTCCTTTTCTTCGCGGTGAAACGCAATGAGGCGAAAATGAAGCCGACTTTTCAGGGGGCTGTATTGATACTTATAGGTCTCCTTGGCGTTTGATGGGGCTGGCAACGAAATGGCCACAGGCTGAGATTCATCAAGAGGAAGACCTTGACGGGAAATGTCTGTGTCCATAGCGCCCATGAAACCGTCGAATGCGTCTAGTATTTCGTAGGCTCGATGGATATTTTTGTGGAGGCTTCAGAGTTGAATCTGTGAGTAGATATTTCCAGCCAAAAAGAGGATCGCCTGCATGACCCAACTGTAAGATGATGTTCCGCATGTCACACCCTGAACAAGGCAACAAAAGTAATCTTACCTAGAAGCTTCACAACTTGCGAAAATAAGAGAATTGACCTCAAAGGCGTTTCAAAATAATGTTACTGTCCTATCTGTAAATGGGATGTCGTTCGTTCGTTGGCTCAAGCGAGACCTAGTTTGTTATTCCATGGTTTCTGCTGGGAGGATTCTTGGCGGTTGTATTCTAGAGGTTGATTGCTGTGACTAACTAACTACTTTCATAGCGGAAAAAAGAAGTGGCAGTAATTCGTTCTACAGCAATTAAACATTTAGACCAAGTACTGTACATATTACCTAACAAAAATCCTTCGGCGCAATTGCTTCGGGTGTACTCTCCCCCCCCCCTAATTAGAGGTTAATCGTGAACTTTATTATTTTGCGGGCGCTCAGTCGTTTTGCCATACAAATTTTAGTGCATGAAGCTGTCAGAAATAACCTCTAATTATGGGGGGGAGGGTATTAAAACCTTTTAACATCCGTCTTAACTACACTGAATATCTTTCTTGAAGAAATCCTTGGCATTCTCTGTTCGCTTGCCTTTATTAAGTCACCGAGTCAGTGACTCCATATGGAATCGATTGTGTGGGTCATGCAATAGACCTGTTTCTAGTAATTAGTCCTACGCTACTTGCCGAAGCAAATGTAGCTAGCTAGGTGGGTACGTACTTATAGATGCCGCAGTACACTATTCCTAAAGGAGAGGACCTATAACGACCCACTCTGTCAGTGTGCAATGATGTG
Source organism: Hymenoscyphus linearis (assembly GCA_900536425.1). Classification (NCBI taxonomy): domain Eukaryota; kingdom Fungi; phylum Ascomycota; class Leotiomycetes; order Helotiales; family Helotiaceae; genus Hymenoscyphus; species Hymenoscyphus linearis. Next base: position 56,769 of record UNPR01000164.1, on the reverse strand, counting down.
CTATTTGCCATTTGGTATTATAGCGACATTTTCCATTTGCTCCGTAGAGAATAAGCTCATGACAAAGCCTTTGAACCCCATTGCCGCTTTTGAATTTATATACAGCCATGTTCGTAACTTGTGTCGGAGTCCAAGGCTTTCCCAGAACACAAAAAGTCCGAAATCATTAGAAAATTGACCACCCTGTATTCTAGAATAATCAGATTCCTTGGGCTCAAGTCCTCAGACGATATTGGGCTTTGACACCTTTTTGGTAGGTGCACCTAAATTTAGAATGCGGCGTTGTAATAATCTAAGGAGGGGCAGAAAGTCCGTTCTTTGAGGGGGCTACTGTAGTAGAGTGTGACCGCGTGAAACTACAAAAGCCGCACAAGCCCCAAATTTTCTGCCCCTCACCATCTCACCATCTCACAATCATCACAGCCTGCAATTCACAACTACCTAGGTACCTTGAGCCTATCACAGAATTACATTATCATGGACCTTCGACTAATTCTGGCCGATGTTCCCAAAAAGATGCCTCGCTGCACATTACATACTCTACCGCCTGAACTACGGGATATCATCTTCAAAAAGCTTGTATGGGCAAAAGGCACGAAAACTCCCAACATAATCAAAGCACTCAGACCGGATTCACAGTTATATGAAGAAGTCCTTCATTTGTTCTATGCTAGTAATGAGTTTTACTTGCCCTTGCAGGACTCCAGATGCATATCACTCCATGGGGGCATTTCAGAAAGTGTCGCGAGAAGACTCATAAAGGTCCGGTTTGATCTTGGGTGAGTTCTCAATCTATTGACCTGATCTTTGCTATTAGTCCTCACCATTTTGCAGCTATTTATTCACTGCCAACATCTATCATAATGGAGCTGCCAATATCCGGTCAGTTTCAGTACATCTTTTGTCGTACAAGGACAAGGACGATAAAACAAATTCACGTGATGGCCATCCTGCCTTTAGGATTATTCTTGATACGATCTTAAATCTGTTCCCTATATTGGGATACATCGAGATTGTATTTCCATACAGCCTTTCCATGAAATTCGATCTACATATCATTGAAGAGTGCAGCGAATATCTGGGAACAGCTGCTCATCGCCGCGGAGAATGCCATAAAACTTGGTTCTGGCAAGCGGAAAAAGGAACCCATTTACAGGGTCTTGAAGTAGGCCCGGCCGAGTCTGCAGGCATTTCCAAACTCCCGTCACGGCCTGCGCAGATTAGTATACCCCCGGTGGTGTAAAGGGAGGCTCGAAGAGGGACAAACACGATACCAAAATGTGGTGCTTTGACAGGCTTTTGCTACCTCGATGTTGCTGTACGACATGTGTGGTAATGAGCTGGGTTCAATAATAAATCAAATGCACAATTCTTCTCGAGAAATATTCCACTAATCCGGTGCTCGGGGTGTAGAACTAGACTGAGATTGACCAACTGACATAGCTTCATAGAACGATTTGTCACGAAAACAAGCTCACAAGTCTTCAAACGACTTCAAAACACCACCATCATGAGCAGTGCTTTCCCAAATATCCCGAAAAGCCTCGCGATCTGCCATTATTCCTTCGACCTTTTTCTTCGTTCCCTCTGCCACTTCTCGACTGAGGAGTAATCGCAAATGTTCCAGTTTTCCTTCACCCCTTCCAGTTCCTGTCACTACCTCCAATATGGCCGCAGCTCCCTTTTCAACATCATGGGCAGCTTTGAAGCTCTTGCCTCCCGGCGCATTCTTATCAAATTTCGAGATCCATTCTCCGACATCTGTTCCATCGTATACCTCCGATCTCTTCGCTGTGAGAGTTACGGCATTCATCATATTTGTGGTAAATGCCCCGGGTTGAACGATCAGAACGCGGATCCCGAAACAAGAGACTTCTTTCGCAAGCCCTTGCGATAATCCCTCGAGGGCAAATTTTGATGCACCGTATAGTCCCATTGATGGGCGTGGGTCTATTCCCGAACCAGAGGAGATGTTGGCGATTGTGCCTGATCCTTGGGAGCGCATATGAGGGAGGATGAGTTGAATCAAATTAAGAGGTCCGAAGACATTGGTAGCCATGATCTTCTCGAATTCTTGCTCGCTGGAAGTCTAATTCAGTTGCGATTCATAAGATCATGGGCCTGGGGACTTACTTGACATCTTCTAAAGCCCCAAGGATTCCAATACCGGCACAATTTATCAGAACGTCGATTCTGCCGAACTTTCTCACGCCTTCTTCAACAGTCTTTCTCAGTTCTTCTTTTGGGGAAGTGACGTCAAGGGGAAGATATATTCCACCCAACTTCTCTACCTCTTCCATCAGCTTTGCTTCTTTTGATGGAGTTCTAGAGGTGGCAATGACTTTGTGTCCTGCTTTAAGGGCAAGAAGTGTCATTGATTTTCCAAATCCAGACGAACTACCTGTTATGAGCCAGACGAGGGACTTGGTTGTTGCCATTTTAGCGTCGGAAAACAATAAGGAAGACGTTGAATGTTTTCGGAATATCCTTTAAAATACTAAGATGTTCTAGCTTAAGAATTTATATGAGAAAATACAGTGTTCTCAAACGGCATTTAGCGATACAGCCGAACTGGTTGCAAGCAACACGGAATTAAGGCAGGTGTACTCCGAATTTCGGTTGTGTACTTCCTGCTAGCTTATGCATATTTGGGCAGATAACTCACTCTATATTACCAGAATTATATCTATATCATACGACCATCAAGGAAACTTGCTTAGATGGGATGTTGCATGAGCACAGAGCTGAATAACTTGGGAGCATGAGGGGCATAGATCACGTGATGCATCCCCATTCAATGACAAGATCGCGAAGCGAGAGTTTGTGTTTTGTTGAAGTATGGGTTCTTAAAAGAGATCTACAAAAATAATTTTGAGACGAAAATTCTGAACACAGAAAGAATGAGTAAAATGCATTCAACGCATTGGCGGCTCCATAGACTAATTCTCGAAAATGAACTTGTCACCTTGGGAAGAACTGCTCCCCATTTCACAAAAGCCATAAGCGCTCAGAAAAAGGAGCCACCTGCCCAGTAATCTCCCCAGCTAATATCTCCAATTCCACAAATCTGTCTGGTGAGATTTGCTTTCCGTGTTTCGCAGCTATACAAAAGGTCCACAATAATTCTTTGAACAAAGAAATCTAGACCTATCAGCAAGAGTCCAAGCCCCTTAGTATTGCTAAAGCCTCGGATTATCGAACTACTAATCCGGTTTCAGAAGAGATTTGTTTCTTTGTTACACCACAACTCCACCACAAACTGAAATCCCTCACAAGCTCCAAAATATAATATGTTCACGACATAGTTATCAGACTTATCATCTGTATTGTCACCAAAGATTCGTAATAGCAATGGATTCATCATCAGCCTCGTCACCAATCTCCCCCGAGACCTCATCACCTTCAAAATCCGCCTCCAGAAAGCTCAAACCCCCAAAGAAGTCTGTATCCTGGGAACCCAGTCAATCCCCACACTCCTCAAAACGGCCGTCAACACCTTCGTTACCACCACTAATTCACATTTTCGACTCCAAACGCCATTCCATACAAAATAAAACCTCCAGTGCCACCACTGACGAATCCATATCACCCCCAACAACCCCAAGATCTCCCACGTACTCATTATCTACAAGAGAGAAACTCGAGAGATTACATCTTCCTCATTATGTATCCATGAGTTCGCCAGCACCGACACCTCCATCTACACCCACAACCCCCAACTCCGGTCAAAAGAGAGAGCATTTCCCGTTGATTCGCAGCATAGCCCGTGGTGAAAAACCAATTTACCACAAAATCCAAGCTACAGTGGAAAAACGACGGGTACATAAAACAAGCACCGCCAAAGAACGGAGTCCATTAGAGGACGAAGAGCATACTAATGCGGAACTATGGGAGGGATTACAAGAGGATGCTAGGTTGATGCCTAGAAGCGAACTAGAGGAGGACGAGGCAGCAATGAGTGATTCAGGAATGGATCTAAGAACAAGAGGTATGGCCCGAGGACGAGAATTTGCGAGGAGGAATATTGGAACTTCTGTTATGACGCATGGGGAGAGGGAGGTAACCGGTCTAGGCTTTGGAAGTGGGAGGAGGTTTCCACTTACTGGGAAGGTACCGTATGGACCTTCGGTTACGGGAAGACAAGCGCGTAGACCTGCGCTGTTGAGTCGTATGAGATCGAATTCTACTGGGGATTTGCCTAGAGGTCGGACGGCTAGTAGACTCTTGATTGCTGAAGAGGATGAGCCGCTTATTACTATGTCTGCTGCTCAGTTCTCAAACCGGAGTCCTGCTTCTGCATCGAGAAAAACGGGTTCTATGACTTCGCATGTGGCGAGGAAACCATCACCTGAGCTTTCGCAGACTTTGCCTCAGAATAAGCCAAATCAGTTGTCTCCAATGATGTTGGCTGAGATTGTTTTGAGAGAATCGCGATCGCCGATTCCTGCTTCTTCGTCTTCTTCGCTGCAAACACAAGAAAGTCCGACTGAAGACCTCTCTGATAGCAATCCGTTTTCAGAATTTCATAACAAGGACAGACCCTCACATGAAGTAAATTCCACCGGGAAACCAAACCCATTGAAGAGGGTGAAAGCAGCAAGACTCGAGAGCATATACTCGAGAAAACATGGCCGACCAGCTTTAAGTCCCCGCTCAAGCAGTTTCCTAAAACCAAAAGTAAACGTAAGATAACCCATTCTATGAACCTCTCCACACATATCTAACAAACACAACAGGCAGAAGATGAACCATTTTGTATCAAAGGAAAGGTAAACCACATAAATCCCCTATATTTTAGTAAAGAGAAACACTAACAAACTCAAGACCCTAGCACAAACAAACAACATAACCGACTTCCTCGCCTCCCTAGACTCCTTCATCCAATGGGAAAAACGCGAATGCACCGGTCTCCTCTCCTCAGGAACCGGCTCCTTATTCCTCTTCGACCTCGTCTTCGCAACCTCAGTCATCGACGACGATCCTCTCTCCTTCTCTCCTGATGACACCACCGAGGTCTCCGAACAAGAAGGGTTTCCCTGGCGCGGAATCGCAAAAGATGAATTTAAACGTATATACAACGCCACCAAGACATTCATCAAACTCTCCGTCGTAGATGAAGGGAGGGAATTTACCATCTCTGAAGCCGAGAGATTAAAGAGAGAGTTACTTGGTTGTTTAGATGAGGTTTGTGACCCGGGGATGGTGGAGCAGATGCCGAGGAATGAGTTGCATCTTTTGGTTCCGCGGATTTTAGATGTTTTTGCGAGGGAGAGTGAGAGGAAGAGAGAGGTGGAGGAGGAGGGGTTGAGGGAGGTGTGTTCTAGTATGGCGTCTGTTCGGAAGGGGGGAGAGACTGAGACATTTAAGACTGTTGTGAAGCCGGAGTGGTTGTTACTTGGGGTGGTGATTCTCGTACCTATCATTTTTGAGTATTTCTTGTCTTTTAAAAATTTGGAGGGATTTGCTGTTTTTAGGAGTTGAGTATGGGAAAAGTTTGGAGATTTTCATTAGTCAAATATTGTATTAATTTTGAGAATTACGTTCGTCTGTATTTTACAATGGGGATTTAAATGGAGTGATTGTGCATACCATGCTGAGCTTCCACCTTAAGCACAGATTAACAGCTGACTACTCCGCAATCCTCTTCTTCTATCACAGAGGAAGGATGTAACAATGTCTTTACTAGTCTTGGCGATGAACAATGCAGACAGTACTTCTTTTCATCCTTTCTCATAACTCAAGGAATTGTTCTGTCTATCACGAGTCAGTGCATCGAAGAGATATATTACGGCTTCATGAATTATCCAGAAAGGATCCATATTCGAAACGCAAGTATGAACAGACTTTGAAGCTATAAAAAATGGAAATATATAAAAAAAGCGATGAAAAGGGCAACGATGATGTCATTGTATTCTGGTGGACAGAAAGTGTAGCAGTAAATGAGTGGTTATTCCCAGCACTTACGATAACAGAACATTGACCTAGCATTTCAGAATAATAAATTGAATCGTCTAAAGCCTAGATAATTGTGACATTTACTCGAAAAGATAGAACAACGAAAACTATTCACTATCGGTTGTCCCATTTATCGTGAGATTCTTTCAAGGATGTTCCACTTTACGCGAGCACCTGTGCACGCGCGCATATGGCGTCGCAATCGCGTCCCCTACCTACCCATTTCAAAACCAAAACTACACCAACAAGACCGCACGAAGCCAATACTGGTATACAATAATCGAAAATGGGTAAACCGAAGGCCACCCCCTCCAAACAAGCGTCAATATCCAGTTTCTTCACCAAAAAGACAGTCAATGGCTTATCACAGCCCTCGCAGCCACCAGCTCCACCAAGAGAGCCCAGCCCAGCCGAGGAGAACCTATACGATGCCGACAGCGATATCGAATCAGGCTTAGCTCTGCGATCAATTACAAATGGCGCATCAAAACGGTCACAGGCAGATGAAACAGAAGAAAGACCAAGTAAACGCCCGAAAGGCGACGAGGAAGGAAGTACTAGTTCTTTTTTCCCGACCACGAATGCTCGTAAATCTACATCTTCGAAGCTCAAATCTTCGCAGAGAACTGAAAGATATTTGTACACTGGCTCGAGCCAATCTGCTGGTGGCGAAGCAATACCGGAGGAGGAAAAAGACGATGACGAAACCAAGGCGAGAAAGGAGGAATTGCATAGACAGTTTGTTAAGAAGTTAGGACATCCTGATAGTATCGCGCGTATTAGACGGAGAAACTTCGAAATTAGCGATGAAACGGAAGCCTTGGGACAGGAAGAGGGAGAAGATGATGAGGAGGAAGCACTGGTTCCGAAGTCAAAGAAGAAGGGAGCGAAGACCGGAAAATTGACTCCCCTCGAGTTGCAGGTTCTAGATATCAAGAGGAAACATATGGATACCCTGTTGATCGTTGAGGTCGGATATAAATTCAAATTCTTCGGAGAGGATGCGAGGACTGCCGCGAAGGAGTTGAGTATTGTATGTATACCAGGGAAATTTAGATATGATGAGCGTAGGTTGTCCATAAATTTCGTACCTCGGTGATGTCTCGCTGATGAATGTGTAGATCCGTCAGAAGCCCATCTCGACCGTTTTGCTTCGGCAAGTATACCTACACATCGGTTGCCAGTGCATGCCAAAAGACTCGTTGCAGCGGGACATAAAATTGGAGTTGTGAGGCAAATCGAGACTGCAGCTCTGAAAAAAGCCGGAGACAATAGAAATGCCCCTTTTGTACGAAAACTTACAAACGTCTGGACGAAAGGAACTTATATCGATGATGTTGAAGGACTTGACCAATCAGCAGATGCTTCGTCGGCTGGTGCTGCCGCAACCGGATATTTGCTATGTATAACAGAATCGAAAGCCAAAGGATGGGGAACTGATGAGAAGGTGGATGTTGGAATATTGGCAGTTCAGCCGGCAACCGGAGACATCATTTATGATACTTTCGAGGACGGGTTTATGAGGAATGAAATCGAGACAAGATTGCTTCATATTGCACCATGCGAGTTGCTCATTGTTGGAGATCTCACAAAATCCTCGGACAAGCTCATAAGACACCTTACTGGTTCCAGTACAAATGTTTTCGGTGACAAAGTACGTGTTGAGCATACGGAAAAGAAGAAGACGATGGCAGCGGAAGCCTATTCACATGTTGCTCAGTTCTATGCAGACAAACTGAAAAGTAGCCAGAGCTCTGGAAATGAGAGGGAACAGACCCTGCTTGAAAAGGTCTTGAAACTCCCAGAAGAGGTTACTATCTGTCTATCAGCCATGATTACCCATATGACTGAATATGGCCTGGAGCATGTGTTCGACCTGACAAAGTACTTTCAATCATTCAGCGCACGATCACACATGCTCTTGAATGGCAACACTCTCAGCAGTCTCGAAATCTATCACAATCAGACAGATAACTCTCAAGTTGGAAGTTTATTCTGGACAATAGACAAAACATACACTCGCTTCGGCCAAAGACTCCTTCGAAAATGGGTTGGTCGCCCTCTCCTCGACAAAGAGAGACTAGAAGAACGAGTCTCCGCAGTAGAAGAGTTAAAAGACGGAGACCAAACCCCCAAAGTCGACAAAATCCGCTCTCTTCTTCGAGGAACAAAATCCGATCTCGAAAGAAGTCTAATCAGAATCTACTACGGAAAATGCACCCGTCCCGAACTCCTCACCACCCTTCAAACCCTTCAAAAAATCTCCACTGAGTACATCGACATAAAAACCCCCTCAGACGCAGGTTTCAAATCTCCTCTCCTAAACGACGCAATCGCCTCCCTCCCAACCATCAACGAAACCGTAATATCCATCCTTGACAAACTCAACGCCGAAGCCGCCCGTACGGACGACAAATACGCTTTCTTCCGCGAAGAACACGAGACGGAAGAAATCGGCGACCACAAAATGGGCATCGCAGCCGTAGAACAAGATCTTTCCTCCCACCTTGTCGTCGCGGCCGAGAAACTGAAAAAGAAATCCGTTGTCTACGTCTCCGTCTCGGGAATCGAGTATCTCATCGAAGTCGCAAACACAGACCTAAAAGTCGTACCAGCCTCCTGGGCAAAAATCTCAGGTACCAAAAAGGTTTCCCGTTTCCACACGCCGGAAGTCATCCGTATGTTACGCGAAAGAGATCAACACAAGGAATCCCTCAGCGCAGCATGCGATACGGCGTTCTCTACGTTGATGGTAGAGATCAGTGCACAGTATGCGTTATTGCGGGATACCATTTCTTCGCTTGCGAATTTAGATGCGTTGCTCTCGCTTGCGACTATTGCGCTGTTGCCGGGATATTGTAAACCCACGTTCTCCGATGTCCCCGGCATTGATGTAGTGGGTGGCAGACATCCGATGATTGAGCAGCTGCTTCCTACGACTTACATACCTAATGATACGAAATTATCTACAGCCGAAGACTCAACTAGAGCTCTCCTCATCACTGGACCGTAAGTTGCCTCCCCCCTTTTCTCCTTCCCCACTCTCACAACAAACTCGCTTAACCCAACCCATCCTCCACCCCAAAACTCCCAACTAACACACCACCCCCCAGAAACATGGGCGGCAAATCCTCCTACGTCCGCTCCCTCGCCCTCCTCTCAATCCTCGCCCAACTCGGCTCCTACGTCCCCGCCACCTCCCTAACCCTCGGCCTCTTCGACACAATCCACACCCGAATGGGCGCCTTCGACTCCCTCTTCACCGCCCAAAGCACCTTCATGGTCGAGCTCTCCGAAACCGCCGCGATCCTGAAATCCGCCACTCCGCGGAGCTTAGTGATCCTCGATGAATTGGGTCGGGGAACAAGTACCCATGATGGTGTCGCGATTGCAGGGAGTGTACTCGATTGGGTGGTCAGGGAAACGAAGTGTTTGTGTTTGTTTATTACGCATTATCAGACGTTGGCGAGTTTGGCGGAGGGGTTTGAACATAAGGAGTTGAGGAATGTGCATATGAAGTTTAATGCTGAGAAGAGTGAGGATGGTGCCGAGGAAATCACGTTTCTCTACGAGGTGGGTGAGGGCGTTGCTCATCGCTCTTACGGTATGAATGTCGCGAGGTTGGCAAACATCCCCAAGGCTGTGCTGGATACTGCTACTCTGAAGTCAAACGAGTTGGAGATTAATGTGAAGCAAAAGAAGCTGTCGGGTCTTTCAAGATTACTGGGCGACGCAATTGTAAGCGAGGAAGGTAACTTGGATCAATTCGATCAGTTGATCCTTGGTATTGAGCAACTATGATTCTGTAATACAATGTATGAATGATAGCAATATTAAGCATATCGCAACCTTTCTGTCCTTCATGGACGCATTCCTCCCTGGGTAATGTCCTGTGTTGAATATCCCGAGAGGCCGAAAAAAAAAACAATGGCATAGCAAATGCAAGCAATAAAATGGCAAAACGCCCCTGCATATCCCTCTCTATATGCCCCCGCCCAGTAAGAAAAGAAAGAAAGGCCCCGTGAAAGTTGTTGAAGTGTACGCGAAGCACAAGATGCTCAAATATCGAAATTCATACCATGGTTGGAAGCCTCACCTGTAGTGGTATTGCTTGTCATCGAATTGATTGAGTGAGAAAGCGTTGTCCGGGTCATGGAAGTAATTGGTCTGAAATCTCCGTTGAAATTGGAAGCGTATCCAGAAGCTTTCATGTTATCGGTGAAGTTCAAGTTATGGTCATGGCTAGTGTACGCAAAAGGACGCGCATAATCTTGGCTGAACAGCGGATTGTGGAACGCATCATAGAACAAATGTGGAGAATAAGAAGAAAACATGCCCTGGGAAGGTGCCAATGGACGCCGGTGGTGAAAGTTGGACTGTGGTTGCATCTCCGGTGGTGTTTGTCTAATCTCTGGTCTCATGTTTTCCTTGCCTGATGAAATTACAGGACGGCTTGGTGCAGGCTTAGGAGCAGGCGTTGGAGAAACATGGGTAGCGGACGAATTACCGGTAGGCTGAGGTAATGCGTGGCTCGAGAAATCAAATCGGTGATCTTCCAAGGAACTTTCTGTGTGTCCTTCAAAGGTAAAGAAAACTCGCATTAGCGATTGTGAAATGGGTTTGCTGGAGAAAGGGGCATCTACCTGGACTATCCTCAGGCGCCTCTTGATAGATCTCGAAGGGGATCTTCTTTCTCAGATTTCCCATATTGCCCATATTGCACATATTGCCCATGGTCAATTTGAATTCCTCCTCTTCCTCGCGAGTTGGTACAAAGCCTTGAGTCATACCCGCGGCCGGTGCCAACGGGTTGAGGGTTGGAATATGCTTCATAAAGAGTCCATGGTTACCATTAGCCTGCATAGATCGCATCGATGACATTGTGGGTAGCTTTGCTGGGCTTCCTTTGGCACTAGCTTTTGTCTTACGAACGGGTCTCAATTTGGGGGCGTTCGTGCTGGCATTCGCCATAGCTGGCTTTCGGGCTTTGCGCTTCTTTGGAGATGGTCCCTTGGGTAGCTCCTAGGCATGTCAGTAACAGACTTTACCCAACTCATCGAGCACGGTAAGAATAGGGTAGATATTTTGCCCGGCAAAATATACGCTCCAGAAGATGTTTCTGAAAGAAAGGGGCAGTGACTAGCAGCAAGCTGCTCAAAACATTGGGAGTACTCACATCATCTTCGACATCTGAAAGTGGGCCAAATATATCTCGGGATTCTCTAATCTCGCCGTTGGCAAAATAGCTGACCTGGACTGGCTGGACCTCCTCTGAGATGGCCATTAGATTTTTCAAGACTTGAACTTCCTTCTTTTGGTTCCTTCTCTTCTTCATTGCTGGGGTGGCTGAGTCGAAAAGATCCATACCTGGCCAAAAGATGCCCTTGAGTTTGACTGCGCTGTCGACCGGATCCGTAGCCTTTTCCTCATCGTTGTCGTCGTCTTCGGGTTTTTCTGGTGTGACTAGTCTGCTAAACATTAGCTGAGTTTCGCGAAAAGAGAATAGAATGCCTACCTCGGATCCAGGTTATCATCACAAGATGGCATCTTTCTCTTTCCAATCTTTGGTCGACGAGCAGCAACTGGTGTTTCGAAGATTGAATCTGTCACCCAATCATCTGCCGTTGGGGTTGTGGCTCTGCCTCCACTCTGGGTAGTTGGCCAGAGGTGCATGGGGGGGATTGGTGCACGGTAAGTAGGTGTTTGCTCAAGGACGGAGGAGCTTCCCGAACGAGTTTCTTCTTTCTTCTTTCATGTTGATACTTGGTTAGCCACTCGACGATATACAGTCTTTGGTTGAGGAAGTGAACTTACAGGGCTCGAAATGTTTCCACCAACAACCGGAAGACCGCTGGCAAGTCTGTTCTTTCTATCCTTTGCAGCTTTCTTTTGCTCCTTGACAGCCATGCGTTCGGAGAGGAGTGCAGGAAGGTTATGGATGAGGTACCAATGGTCGAATTCTTCCAGCTCTTTCTTGGCTGCTGGCTCCGACTCGGAACGGATCTGGAGTTTGAATCTATTGGCCAGGTGAGACTTAGAAGAGATGTGCGTGAGTAGGTGAGACATGTCAGAAAATTGAGGGCTTCTTGGACAGATGCTGCAGATGAGAGGAATATCGCTCATGAGCTTCGGTACCTTCGCCTTGGTCTTGGCCTTGGGCTTCTGTCTAGTTGCCATTGTGCCTACTTCGATCTTGACATCAGTATTGAAATCTCCAGAGTTGGGGTCCATGTTTGTTCTCGTCTCTTTTGTTCAACGCGTGGTATTATGTATATAGAGGTGGACTGTTGTCTACAGTATTTCGAATGGAGACTGAAGGAGGGACGTATCAACAAACTTTGTTGATCTGTTCTGTAGAAAATATTAGAAAGAGCATTCTGTAATGTGCAAAGGGGTTAGTGTTCAAGATTAGGTCTGATGGGGGATGGATGTTCTAGCAAACAGGGGGTTTGTCCAGATTTTTGAAACTTGTGAAGGCAATTGACCTTGGAAGTCATGGAGAATTGGCAGATTAAGATCATGCTTTGCCAGGACTTTCAACAATGTTCAATAGGCTGGAGAACCAAAATGGTTGAAGCAATTGGCATGTGTGGATAACATACCTTCCTGGATGTAAAGATGTGGTATTTTAACGAATGCCTCTGGTGTTGATGGAATAACTGGTATTGCGTGATCAGAATGGATCTGGCTTACAAAGGCCGTATTCCTTCGTTGATTCTGCTGGTTCAAAGATGGCGTGTGTCGTGGTTACTTGTCAAGAGGTACTAAGCAACCCGCTCTGCTAAAACAGCTGGAAGGTGATCACAATCAGCCCGTGTCTCTGTCGCCCCTTCTTAGGCAACCAAGAGATCGTGAAGATGAAGATGAAGATGAAGATGAACAACTTACTCCTAGGTGCTGAATTCGACCTGCAAGGTAGAGTAGAGTGCACACCAAGCATGGGACTGAGCAGAGCAAGGCCCAGTGATCCAAGATCCAAGGTGGTGCTGGATGGTGATGGTGAGTTGGAAATCAACGACACTGCTACACCAAACCTGAAGGTAGTAGACGAGGTAGCTGTGTCTCTTTCTTTGGGTGGAAGAGAAAATCGTTGAGGGTTGGAAGGGAAAGAACTTTTGGGGGAGAAAGTAGGTACTGAAGGATGGACAAGAGACGAAAGAGGAAGTCACGCTAACTCTCAGGTCGTCCAATCAAAGGTAATCAAAGGTGAGATCGTTGTAAAGGAAGGAACAAACGTGAAGAAGGAACAGGTAAGTTGTTCAGGTGTTGTGTGGAAAAGTGGAAAAGTGGGAAAGTTGGAGTGATGTTGAGGGTTGAGGGTTGAGAGGGAAGGAGCTCCCCAAACTGGAACGCGTCAACTGGACGCGTTTGTCGGTTAGATTCTTTTGACTGAAGAAAAATTGAATTTGAGTTTATTTGTGGATAAAGAAAAAAAAGAATGGATGTATTTTCGGTCATGTCGGTAAAGCTACAGCCGTTGGAGAGCACAAGGGCAGAGTGAATAGAGGAAAAGGGTCACGTGCCTCATCTCAGCAGGAAAGGCAATACAGCAAGAACAAGACCTCTATCCAACGCTATTACAATGTGATTAGAATAAAGACGTGGAAGAAAAGTTAATGCGTGAATACAAGGCTCTGAAACTGCTTTCCAATTAGATTTTCTGACTGTCAAACAGACGCTAGTCTAAGCTCTGACCAAATCGAATATCTAGACCAGATACGCTTTACTCTGACAATTTAGAGACTATGAACAACAAATAACAAAAATGTCTCGCCAGTCTTTGGAAAGGTACAATACTAAGAACCATACTTTTCCTCATACTGACGGGTTGGCTTTTTCTCCTCCTGCCTTGTATCCTCCAGCCACAGGATATTGCATGGTAGTAGGGTTTTAGATGGCAGGAGATTTAGGCGGAGGACAAGAGTTTGCAGCCCCGTTTTCTGTTAATTCCTGGACTCAGAGCCCTGCATGAATACGATATAGTCAAGTAAAGACAAACAAGTACAACAACAAGTAGTAAAACCAACGAAATTCCACTTCTTGATTTCTAGACCTTCCCCCTACAAGTAGAGTGATACCCCTTGGTTAGAGTGATACCCCTTGGTTAGAGTTCACTCAACCACAGGCTTTTACCAGCCTCTTATTGGTTTTATAAGAATCCAGCAGAAAATACGAGATGATTTCATGTGTCAGGAAGCTTACTGTTATATCAGTGAAATTATAGATTGCAATTTATCATGCTTCATTACATGTTATTTATCTAGCCAAGCACTCGCTCAGTGACACTTTTTGGCATGCAGCTGAATTCGTCAGTATATAAGCAACGAGAAACGAGGAAATGACCTACTAGACAGGATCAACTTCTTCCAATCCTGGGTAGTCAAGTAATGAGAGTCCGGCAATTCCAAACAATGTATGGAACACATCAACCATATCACCGGGTCTATCGGCGATACCACCCTTTTCAGTATCCTAAATTTCTCAATTAGCACTCCCAACCAACTTAAAATCAAGCAATGCCTACCTGGCACTTCAAGATAAACTCCGTCAGCTTGCTCCCATCAATCCAGTGCAGCTTTCCAATCATAGCCAGACTACTAGCAACCCACCAACTGTAACAGACATCCTCCAGCTTCTCAGGACGGCCATTCAGCCCACCCGCTGGAACTTGTCTCTCACTCAGCCATCTACCAAGTTTATCAACGTTCACCAGATCAATTCTTTTGGCAATGCTTAATGCCCCAAGACAAGTAAAGATTTGGCCAGAGTGAGATTCAGCACCGGGACTTGAACCATATCCGCCATCAAAATTGGCACACGAAACGACATAGTCCACGGCGCGATTGACATTAACCAAATCCAGCATCTTCAGTAAAGACAGTGCATTCAGGGATGCATATAGAAATCGTGTATCTTCCTCGCCCCACTCATCGCCCGCAAATGTTCCCGTACTTCGATTCTGGAGGCTCGCAATATCTATGGGAGAAGAAATCAGTATGCGCCCGGCACAAGAACAAGAAAGGCCGCCCACATTTCCCAACCGCCAGCTTCCCACCCCCCTCTCCCTTGCCCCTAGAATCCAACTCTTCGAAACCATCGACCATTGCAAGGATCTGCACGGCACTACACGTATACAGCAAATGGGCATCATGTCCGGGCGCCGCCCCAAAGCCTCCATTCTCGTTCTGGCAGCTCAGCACAAAGTCGATGGTTTCGTTTCGAGGAAGGGCATCAGGACGACCGAGGAGGTGAAGAGCAGTAAGTCCCCAATAGAGACCATTTAGTCGGAGGTGCTCTGTGAGCCAGTATTCGAGCTCATCCCTGCGCTGAGGTATTTCAGTGGTGGTGGGGTAAAATCCGGAGTTGGAGTCATACCGAATCGAGGCTTTGGATGTATTTTACATGCGGTTCGATGGCGAGTTGGAGTTCGTCTGGGAGGGAAGATGGACCGGCGCGGCCGGGGCCAGTTGTTGAAGACATTTTTGACTTGAAGTTGGGTTGATGTGAATACCTAGGTAGGTAGTTCTAGTATGGTTATGATTTAGGTGGTTGTCAAAATATAAGGCTTACCTTCCCGTCGGGACGGGAGCAACAGGGAGGGTCCGGGGACCCACCACAATACTGTACAACAGCTGCAGCCAATCAAAGTAGCTCTTAACATTAACTCCAAGGTACTAGGTACATAGGTACTAGGTACAACTCTTCTCCCATATGATAGCTTCGCTACTCGAGTACTGAAAGAACTCTCCAATATCACTTTATTGCAATTCCTTTTCTACATATGTGCACACAAAAGAATTGAATAGTTTCAATAAGTACTCAAGTACAGTGCTGCTTAGAGGACCCCTCTCGGCATGTCGGAGACTGGATTGTCCCGATCCTTGGTCAAAAGCTTGGTCAGCTTCCGTCTACACAATAAGGAGGCTTACCGCTTACAGTCATAAATGCTTTTATCTCCGTGTCATCTCCTCTCATCTCACCGAGATCATATGTATTTCTGATTCTTTCAAAGTCTTCATAGCCTTCTTCACATCTGTCCTTACAATCATTTGGATGTAAAATCGTTCATTTTCAACATCAGTATTCCAGTCTTCAATATGGCACCCTCACCAAAGACGACACGCAATGGCAAGAAAGCCTTCACTTCAATTCTTCAATTCCAAAAAGTTCGAAGATCGAGTACATCTTCAGACCACGCACCCATAATTCCACTCACAACACAAGAAAGACTCTCCTCGTCATCCTCAAAAACTATCCTCTACCTAGCCTATGGCTCGAACCTCTCCGCCGAAACATTCAAAGGTGCCCGAGGAATCAAACCCATCTCCTCAATAAACGTCCATGTACCGACTCTCTCATTAACATTCGACCTCTCCGGAATCCCATATTTAGAGCCATGTTTCGCAAACACTAAAATTCGGGACCCCTTAAATGACCCTCCTAAGAAAAATGAATACCACAAGGATCGTTGGCACAAGGGTCTTATCGGTGTAGTCTACGAAGTCACGCCCGAAGACTACAGAACCATCATTGCAACCGAAGGCGGAGGATCAAGTTATCAAGATATTATCGTATCCTGTTACGCTCTCCCACCGGGTGGCAAAACGGTAGATCCTGAGCCAAAAGGTGTCCCATTTTCAGCACATACTCTTCTTCAGCCACGTGAAGAACCAGATGAGAATAACTCATCAAAAAATACACAATCTAAAACTGTCGTGAAATCCACACAACACCAACGTCCTGATCCTTCATACGCCCAACCCTCAGCCCGCTACCTAAACCTCATCACCTCTGGCGCAGAAGAACACTCGCTGCCATCCGAATACCTGGCCTACCTCTACAATATCAGGCCATACACCATCACCACCAGAAGACAAAGTCTCGGCAAAGTGGTATTTATAGCCCTCTGGGCTCCTCTGATATTAGCTATTATGCAACTAGGAAAAGTGTTTGCAGATGACAAGGGGAAGATTCCGAATTGGTTGGCTACTATCATGGCTCTTATTATAGGTATTATGTGGACATGTTATGATGCGTTCTACTTGCCGGTCTTTGGGGATGGTGAGAGGACTATAGGTGTGAAGAGGGGGCTAGACGAGGGGGATAGGTGGTTGTGGAAGGATGAGAAGATTTAATGGGGATATGATTTATGGGATTTTTGGTGTTTGTATAAAAGTTCTGGCTCTTCATGTATAACAATCGGTTCGGAGGTACCAACGGCACTCTTCCATTTACTCGCAATTTTCAGCACGAATCTACATCTACAACTTTCAAATTAATTTCTTTGTGCCCTTCGATGGAGTTGTTGCATCCATTCCCATTGTTCCTCCATCTCACAATTTAACAAAGACAGACCCCTTCTCAGCTCTTTCACTAAACCACATTCGAACAATATATTTGTCAAACACTCAAGTACCAGCCCCCAACTAAACAGACAACAACTTCAAGCACAAATAACGCCCCAACAAACCGCCCAAAATACTCACCACACCAATCATCTCATCTCCAGCATATCGCCACCAACAACTTAACCCAAACCTAAACCAATCCTCCAACGACAAAAAATGGCAACCCGAATAATACACCCCGTCTGGACCCCCCACGACTCCAAAATCCTAATGGCAGTCCTCCCAACCACCCCCCTCCTCCCAAGCGGAATAATAAACCTACCCCACCTACTCAACTCCATGAACTTCCTCTCCTACTCCCTCTACTCCCAACAAGTCCATCCATGCCGTGCAACCACCGAACAACGAGTCTACACTCCCATCCAGTTATATCACGCCTTGCTAACACAACTCCCAGATAGCCTAGTTCGTTATCCCTTCGGAGAGATTACCCGTGAGGAACCTCCCGCTCTCTGGGAGGATAAACCTCAGGATATTAAGGTGTCTGATCATGATCGGAAATGGTTTGATGCGGTGAATATGGAGGGGATGAGATTGGCTGTGATGGCGATGTTGGGAACGAGTGGTGGGGGTTTGGAGGATGAGATGGGGGTGGGTTCTAATACGACTCTTGCGGATACTACGTTTGATCCGATTGTTTTTGAGAACTTGTGTAAAGGTGCGTATCCCGACCTCTGTACTCCTCCAGCTGCGTCATGTTTGAATACTGATCATGCCCCGACGTATCCTGTCTGTGTGGTGCAGAATGAGTGTTGGTGGGGACATGAACCACATGGTACCGGTTGTGCATCTGAAGGAGAGAATGGAAGTGAGCAGAGTTATGAACCTATTGAGATTGGTACTGGCTTTACGAGCCCGGAGTATGAACCAATGGATACTACTACACCGGACTATGAACCAATGGATACTACTACACCGGACTATGAGCCAATGGATACTACTACACGCTTTGAAAAAGAGATGTTTGTCTCCCAACCCCAAGAACCCTCGCTTGCACAGTGCGCGGAGGGATTTCTTAAGAGACTCTCCGATGAGATACTTCTCGGGAGACTCGAAACCGAATCAGGCCTTGCTAACTCCAACCATGAACCCGTCGATATTGAGCTAAGCTCCGAGACCTCACCGTTCGTCTCCCAACCCCAAGAACTATCCCTTGCAGATTTTGAAGTCCTATTTTCTAAGACACTCGAGGATGAACTTTTGGAGTGTCTAAAAGAAGATGAGGAAGAAACCGAACCCATGGATATCGAACCAACCTTCGAAAACTCGATGTTAGTCTACCCATCTTCAGCTCATTATAAGACAAGCATTGTTGCAACCCCTAGGGAGCATACTCCCTTTCCCTTGAAATCGCAAGATGGCCAAAGAGAGGAAGATCCCGAACTCATCGTTGTCGATATCGAACCAAGCTCCTCAAACACAACGTTTGTTCACCAACCCGCAGTATACTCTTACAATCTACAGAGCTTTTTTGCGAACCGTGAGGGGGTTACTCTCTTTGCTTCGCAACCTCAAGATGGCCAAAGAGGTGAAGAACCCGAACCTATCCATCCCGTCCCAAACTTCGGGTATCCTTTAGAACGACAAAACAGAGAAATAAACGATGACTATAATTCATCGACATATTCAGGTTCAGACTACGGTTCAGACACCGAAAGCTTCTTAAACACAACTTTACTCACGTACCCCGACCCATCGGTTGCTGATCCCCTGTTTGAATACTTGATTGAGGAACTTGAGATGGTTCTCTTTGAATTGAATCATGAGGAGGAGACATGTTGTTGCTATTGTTCTTTATGACGGTATTTGAAATTTGCTTTCTCTAAGTTTGTACTTTTGGCAAAAAGAAGAAGAAGAAGAAGGAGAAGAAATAGAAACAGAAAAAGAAAAAGCAGTAACAAGAAAAAGAGAAAGCACTAATATATAGGTGGTACCGAAAGAAAAGAGTCTTTCTTTTTTCTTTTGTTGGATTTCTGTACTTTGCATTTTACTTTATTATATACATACATGGCTACATACATGGCTCATTTGGCACAAAATGATACTGTATGACTTGGCCCTAGTCGCTTCAAGTCTTTAGCATCCACTGCCTAGCCTCCTATCAAATTCTTTAACAATTAAATTACTTTCCCTACTATATGTTTTACTTGTGTCACGCTTTTTCTCTGCCCCCTTCCCCCTTTCGATTCCATCCCCTTTCCAGACTATATCCCAGTTTACTACCGCAGATAGTCAGAATAAACTTATTTAGACATATACCAAGACGCTATTAACCTTAATGGCTAACTATCCGAGCTTTAATAGATAGAACCCCGGAGCTCAGAGTGCCGAGGGGAGAATAGACTAAGGCTTGACTAAGTAAACTAAAGTGGAGAGAATACCGGTAAAGTGCAGCTAAGTGAACTCAAGTAGAGAGATTACCGGTAGAACGCAGCGATATGGCTCGCTCGGTTCTTCAGGCGGGTGGCGGAAGACGCTGTTTAGCGAATGAACAAGGTTATACTGACAATATATTATACCATGTCAAGTACAGTATTAATTAATTAAATTTTGAAATAATGAGGTTATAGTTGATAAGGTTCTAAAACTTCAAACCCCTAATATCTAATAAGTCTAATCGGTCCGAAAGCTAGAATCAAAAGGTTATAATTCTACATCGTTTTTCATATACTTAATTCAACACCAATACATTGGCTACAGTACTCGTGATTGCAGTCCTAGGCAGGGAAAATCAACACTCAAATGGGAGGGCAAGAATATTACATACG
This sequence comes from Hymenoscyphus linearis, assembly GCA_900536425.1. Taxonomy (NCBI): domain Eukaryota; kingdom Fungi; phylum Ascomycota; class Leotiomycetes; order Helotiales; family Helotiaceae; genus Hymenoscyphus; species Hymenoscyphus linearis. The sequence goes on along the minus strand of UNPR01000164.1, from coordinate 36,638 downwards.
GAGCATGGATGTCAGCAAAGCACCTGTATTCAGAAAAGAGCCGCCGATTTTAAATCTTTTAGTAGACAATTTTCATGATGGGCTTATAAAATGGTATTTTGTATCTTATTTACTACGTCACTTCACAGCAAGGTCATTTGGCTTGGAGCCACGGAGAGATGTCACACTTTAATAGCAAGGCAAAGAAAATATGTTCCAGCTGGTAAGGTCTTTGATTTTCATCTTTAGTACGAGGTGTTCGCGGTACTAAATTTCCAAAGTTCCATTCCATTCCATCCACATAGATTTCGCAAACCCCAATCCCAAAACCTCTCTTTTCCTAGCAAGTGAAAAGTGACATCTGAAGCAGTGTACACAGGCTCTGAGTAGGGGAACTCATTCTTGTAGAGCAGGCTTTTTTGACTTTCTACAAACGGCAGGTGTTCTCGATACCTCTCTCAGTGCAGTTGTAGAAGAGTGTTCCCTGTAGTAGTGAGAAACCGGTGTTAGGAGTACAATGGGATAACACTTACGTCAATTGCGTCGCATGCCTTCTTTGCGTTTGCGTAGGCCTGTTCGGTGCATTCTGGCCCGCTGCCGACCTGTGCCAGAGCAACGGAGGCAAAGACGGCGGTGATGATAACAGTGAAGAATTGCATATTGAATTGAGTTGAGTGTAGAAGCGATGAGCTCTAAAGAATTGAAAAAGTTGGAAAGTTGGAAAAAAAGTAAATTGGAAGAATGAATATGAAGTTGTTGGTGGTGAGAGAAGATATGAGCGACCTACTTGGGTTTCTTATACCTCGAAATAGGCCCCTCCCTTCGGTTCTTCCGAGGCAAAAAGAATACAGTTGAATCTTGATACAAGGATCCTCGCCGTAATGATTTGATCATTTTTATCCTCAAGAAAGTTGGCCGCGACCAGATCCCTGTAGAGAGGTTTGACGGACTGGATATCATACTAGTATTTTGCTGTCAAGGTGTTTCACACTCACATAGAAGTAATTGGCGTAACCTTAACTTTGAGAATAACAGGGTTACATATTCCAAAGTTTATAAGGCATAAAATAACATCAAATGTACTTCTTTTATAATGCCGATTCTACAGGTCATGATCCTTTCTCTTGTTAGGAGTACCGCATCAAATTATCGTTGTAGCTAAGCCTGCAATGAATTATGACGATTAGGGAACAGCAGGGAGGAAACATTCAGACGAATTTTAGAAATAGTATTTACAGTATTCCCTGATAATAATTAGTAAGCCTTCAAAGGAAAAGAGGATGGTCAATTACAGCTGGTTATAGATCCGAGTCTCCAATTCTCTGGTTTCTCTAAAAGTTAGGCCAAAGCCGTGCAGACCAGGCGTTCATCCCAAGCTGTCGGTATAGCACGAACAGGGGCCCGCGATTGGGATGCAGGGATCTATAAATGGAAATATAGATAACAGAGTTGCGCCGTCAACATTTACTACTCGAGTAAGCCTACCTAATTCTTGGCCCTTGGCCGAGTAGCATGTGCCATGAACCATTTTTTACTTCATGTATATCCGAACCCCGCTGTAGGGGGGATGAAGGGTTAAGGTTGATGGCATTTACCGGAAACGTTAACGCGGGGTATATTAAAGTGGTAGGAATAGCGTCATTCATATATAATTCTGCATATGCTAGAAGTCTGAATATCGACGATATTCTTGGGAGACTTTATTAAAACAGTTCATGGTACCCAGGAGAAATAGGACTTGATTTGAGTACAAATGCGTGATTTACTCTCCATCTGGCGGTGTAATATACCAAGGAATTTCCCATAAAGATATCAGTTGTCCTGGAGTCGTCCTCAAAGGGTCTGCCCACGCGTTATACCTGATTGCCTGTATTAAACGCGCCTATTCTTAGCTTTGTTTTGTATTTCTTGGTATATTCTTGGTATTTTCAAAACGAAGATGTGAATTGCTTCACGATGCGCCGTAATGGTAGGAAAAGAATTATCATTTGAGGAGCGAAGAGATATAGTGTGGCTAGCAAAGAGAAGTATAGCATTGAGTGCAAAGCTTGACTGGATATCTATAGAAGAACGTGCGTAGACATAGTCCTGGAGGGCCTGTCTAGCCAAGGAACTCCACTGTGAGCTCCATGGAGTTCTAACACGTGACTAAGGCAAGGACGCCTCAACAAATATCCTTTAAATTTGTCGTGTCAAGAGTTCGTTCTTCTATAAAACCTTCTCTGAAAAGTTACGTTGGGTGTCCTATACCAGTTTAGGCTTTTTGTGAAAACTGCTGTCTCCTGGGAAAGATTTTCGGCTTTTCTTGGACGTTGGGTCTTATTCAATAGCAAGGTTTTTATCTAACAGATGGTTTACTAACGGCCTAACACAAAAGCGAAGCCAATGTACTTCGTCCCAAGTGTAGCTATTCTACGGTGTCCAAGGTGAGCAAAAGAGCTATCCCTGCTCTTTCGCCCCAGAAGTGACAATAGACATGCCATCTCTGGGCTGAAAAAGAGTCAGGTTCTTTTTGAATCGCAACAAGAAGCTAACAAAGGAGCTGGTATTAATTAATTAGAGCGATTTCCAAACCACAAATACTCGCAACCAACTACAAATTACTCACATATTCCATAGAACCCACCATATTTCACTTAAGCGAATGCTCTTTTTCTTCTCTTAACTATATTCCATGGAATAAGTGAGTGTCTTAGTCAGCAAATATGTACCATAGACATAGGATAACACGGTGTGGTTCCCAGACTAGGTAATAAGAGGATGATTGGTAGGCTACATGGCATAAAAGAGGTCGCAATTCACAGAAAGGTAGACTAGGTTATGTTACAGTAACAAGGCTAGGGCTAGGGCTATTAGGCACTATTAGTAGCTTATACAGTAATTTGACAGCAGGGTACAAGTAAGAGCAGGTCAAAAATTTCCATGAGCTATTCATGCCCCTTAGTTTTTTTTTGCCCAATCACAGCGCGCCATTTCCTCGCTTGAGTGTTCCGTGCTTTTAATTGGACGGAAATTAATTTCATTTGAAAGTTGCAGAAAAAGTGATATATGCTAGAGGTGCTAAGAGTATATGATGTCAGGTGAACCCAGTGTAGTATTGAATAGCGCTGGATTCTACGAACCCAATTCTCCTATGTAAACATGTGATCTTACAGAGTGAACACAAAAGTACTATTTACTAAGAGGGGTTATTCAACCAGTTATTTGAAAGATTGGGATAATTTAAGCAAAGATCACACTAGGTATTATATGTGAGTAGTAAAATATTAGTTTTTAAATAATAAATTGAATATAAAAAGTATAGTAACGGTAACTAAAATGCTACTTTCCTTCAAAGGAACTCGTACTGTTGATAGAATGTAGCCAGCTAGCTAGAGGTGAGATAAGATCTTAGATAAAACTTTTTTTGAAGGCAGCTTACGTGAATAATACCTAGTCAAAGCGTTTTCTTTTCTTAATATATACTAAATATTTATGGATAAACTTTATTTCTTCAGCTTATTAAAGAAGAAAATATTTTGATATATATTATGCGCGCATAACTACGTGACCCACCCACACACCCACACCAATATAAATACCTATGCAGAGCACGGATTTAACACGATAAATATCGTTCCTGATGGTGGATTACCGGATCAATCGTACCAAAAGTCAAGTTATCTTCTCGTAAGATTCGATGTGTATATTATCTGGTTAAAATCTTTGCAAGTTTAATATTAGTCAATAAGTTATATATAAATAATAAATCTAAAAGGGGTTCTTTTCATTTTAAAAAGACTATATATTGTATAGACCATTATCTTATCTTTATTTTACTAGCACAATTGAGATATTCAATAGAACTTACGCAAAATATACTCTCGCAGCCCTGTGCGTTCGTTCATTCACAAGATTGCAGGTCTCTCTTAGCGAGGTGAAAAGGGGGATGATATCGCACATCGGCATTTATTGAAGCCGATCTATAGATTCACTCAAGCAAAATGTCAACAAGCTTTGTTTACTAGTTGTTTTGCTAACTGCGCCTCCTTCCACAAAGTGTCCTATCGGTTTTTTGGAAACTCTTTGAGGAAAATCCCTTTTTTTACTGTGACGACAACCACAAAAACACACAAATACCACACAAAACACCCACAAATTGCAATCAAATACCATGTCTGTCAGCCGCATCAAGTGGAGTGATGTGGAAGAAGCCCTTTTGATGGAGGTATACCCTCAGAGTAGGGTTGCTGGTGGAAATCTTGGTTGGGGAGAGATTGCAGCCCTTATGAACGCAAATGCTGCAACTCGTGGAATCGAGGTTCGGAGAATCTTCCGTGAGAACACGGTTCGTTCCCACTGGAAGGATCACCTAGATCTGGTCAGTATTTCCGTAATATTTACATGTCAAACTCGGTCATCTAACAAACAAATAGCTGTTGGCGAGATATGGAAACGGCGGACGGGTTGCTGGTTTTGCTGCTGGTGCTCCCTCCTCCTCTAGCGGCAGTTCTCCTGCAATCAGTTCTCGTGAGAGCACCATCGAGCCTCCTTCTCCTTCTGCTTTTCGTGTTGCGGTTGCTGCCTCCAATGCGCCCGCCATCAACCACCATCCCGTCGGACCTCCAGGTTGGGTTGAAGAGCCTGTTTTGCCGCGTGGTATGTCCTAAATTCTCCTAAAAATTCTGGTGATAATGGCTAATTTAGATTTAAAAAATAGCTTCGTTGTCTGGCTGGACCAGATTCAACCAGGAAGTGAGCCCCTCTGCTCACATTCCCGACTCCCACCCCACGACCTACTATAGAAGCCAAAGCGCCGATGCCGAGAACCCTTCCACGCCATCATCAGTGTCTTCTGGCGGCGGAACTATTGAGCAGGAGGAGAGTAGGGGGGCAGAAGGAAGCGGTCAGAAGAGAGAGAGAGTTGAATCATCTACCGATGAAGACTTCTCGGAGTCAGAGGTAGAGGAGCTGAAGCGAAGCAGAAGATCCAAGAAGCGAAAGACCACTTCCGGCTTGTTGGAAATGTTTGATATTTGAGCGGAAGTGGCCTTTTGCTTCTAGTATTTCTGCTTCGCTTTGCTTGACGTTGATATTTGGGAATGAGTTTGTAGACGACAATATTATATTGCAGAATTGAACGAGATGTTACTGGGAATTGAGAATAATTATAGTTATTTCGGGAGTACGCAGCAGAATATTGGGCTTTCTTTACTTTTGTAGATGTTCCTTCGTGGGAGTTTTTTGTATTGCGAGGTGCAATCTTTGTCTATTAATTAATCAGCGGCGTATAGGTAGACTTGGCTTTTGGCTCTACCTTCTTGAAAAGTGCGATCCCTGCCTGTTAGAGCAGGGATCAGTAAATAATTGATCCCCGTATCACCCAAGTGGAAATTGTCTGTAAATGCGGGAAATGCGGGAACAGTAAATAGGTAGTTGCTATATCCATACTCCTTCCTGTTGGACCTATATAGTGTAATGTTGTCCTAGAGGGTGCGCTAGTATCGATCAACTGGTATCGAGGAGTTGATTGTTAGCTAGTAGGAGGGAGTTATTCTTTTGATGAACCTAAATAGGTGTTATATTTATTCTGATGAATTTAAATTATATTTGATTTAAGTTAAGATGGGGAAAGTTCTCAATGAGGAATTAGTTGTGATTGAGTGCGCTGCTGCTACAGGTGATTATCATAGCCAAAGCCTAAAGTTAGAGCTACAGTCATGAAAGTGGCGTTATACTCGTACTGTCTCTCGCCTATAAATTATCCTTGGTTTCTTTTTGGACACTTAAAGTGTTCTGGAATTTTGAAGTCTATGGCACTCTATGGCACTGCCACCCTGCATTTCTAAACTACTCCCTCCCAAGGTTCATCTTGACTTCAGAAGCAATTTTGGACTTGGTGAATAGTTTGGCTGCTTTCAATCCATCCACCCCCCATTTGGAAACCAATATTTGCTGACAAGAATGGAGTCTGTTATATACGGAGGATGCCCCAAATCTACATGAAACCCCTAGCTTTGCCATTAGGGCGTTTAGGCGACGTGCAACAATACTCCAAAACTTCTGGTTTTGGCGTATAGTCAACGCCTTTTGGTGAGAGGACCGTACCTTCACAATGGTGGGGTACATTGTCATTAACAGAGCGTCAGCAAGGGTTGACCACCCTGGTCTTCTTGCAAGAGACTTGTTGCTAATTGGGAGGGCTTGCTGGAAAAGTTCGGATTCTATTTGATGGAAGTGATGGGAGAGATATTCGTGCGCCAATTTTCCATCTATCCCCCACCTAGCAAACAGTTTCGTTTTGTTCTTGTCATACCGTGTTTGTAAGGCTCCTTCAGAGCGGTATGGAAGTCCCAAAGCTTTTGCTTTTCTTTGATACATTATCTGGATTCTGAAAACAGGTAAACCATATGAACTATCTATGATACCTAGGCTTTCTCAATGGCGTTTGGCAGCAGTGGTGAGCGGCCATACTTCCATCAAAATCGCATCTTCTACCTCAGTCCAGTGTTTGCGGTGGCGGTAGCCTCTTCTTAACACAGGCATTCCTGCTTTATTCTGATTACTAAGTCTTCTTTATGAGATCTGGATTTTTCTAAATACGACCTGGCATATACCTATATGAAAGGACTGTAGTGTTACTTATAGCGATAGCAGGTAGACATTCCCACACATATTATGGCTAAACAATAGCATTGTCTTGTTCAGCCATAATGAAAAACAAACTTTTCAAGTCTGCTTTAGAATATAGCCGCTGTCTTTGTTATAAGAGAATAACAGAAGAACCAATTTAAGTTGCTAATAGACAAAGGCACATTTTCTTAGATGGTCTCTAGCTAGGGTTGTTCAAATTTTGCTCATATGCGGGCATTGGAGCTTTATTATTTGAACTGAAGTAAAATGAGGTGTTCTTTCCTCAAATAGCTCCGACCCCGCACTGCTGTACTTATTCAAAGTCGTAGTGCACGCATCTTAAGCAACGCTGTATTCTCAACTTCCTCAAACAAAGCCTTGATTGCTCTGTGATATTTCAAATAATCCTCTACATGGATGTATGGAACGGGTGTTACTGGCATATAGTATCCTTCCACTGTTTATTCGGATTGAACAGCCAAAATAAATAAGAGGTAGAGGCTGAGTGTAAGACTAAAATGCCCCACTTTCACCAAGCTCACAAACATCAAAACTTCCTACGTCTAGAATACCAGCTTTAACCTAAGCCTTGTTCAGCCCACTCAAATGCCGAATTCTCAGAAAGATACTCACAACCTTGAACAAATCCACACCATCAGCCTATCATAAGGACTGGAACGAAGTGATGAAGACATATGTCTTGGATCACATATATACGTGCTAATGGGGATTATATCAACTTAGAAAGGGGATACAATATTGACCAAATTCAGCAAATGCGGAAAGATACGGTATTTATGGTTTTCGTTGAAGTCATCTTTGCAAGGAGGGGAGATCAGGCACGTGCACTGATTGGTACAGAGCAGTAGTTACAGCTTGATCCACTGGACTTGACCTCCCAGCTTGGCGAGAGGGGTTTGCTTTTCTCAAAACTGGTCCAGCCAGCCGCTGGAGTGGCATTATCTTGGTTATCTGCAGATGCGACGGCATCGATAAACAATGGCTTATTCTTAGTAGACTTACAACAGTTTAACAATATATCTTTAGCGCTTCCTTGCAGCAATATCGGGGTAAACTCAGCGCAATAATATCCATACCCTGCATGTAGGTACACGGTTAATGTTACAATGCATATCATTCATTGATATTTGTCCTGCCATTTTGCTTGAAGCTTGGACCCGTGCTTGAAGAACCAAATGTTCGAAGGTACGAATTCTGGCTCGTTTATTTTATCGTAGGCTCATATTATTACGTCCTGATGGCTCAGAATGGCAAGAGCAGCTTTGGAGAGCCTTCTTCTACTTAAACATAAGGTTAGTACACTGTCACCGTTCTCTAATATTCACATCTTTGAAATCGACGCACCCGATCTATGCCCCCAACAACTCAATACGAATAGCATTTCTCCAGCTTGACCGTACATTTTTGAAGCCTTGACCATTTGATAGATGATACTCCTTTTCTCGAAGCTTGAAGGGAATGCGAGGAGTTTTGTTCCAACTCCAGCTGCGAAGATCTCCCCATCATGTTGAGCTTCGAGAATGTGTAAGCATTAAAATTCGATTTGAGGGAAATGATTTGAGAAAAAAACTGAGTTCCTCGTAAATCGGCTTGAACGGCCGTTGGCGGAACAAACAGAGGATTTTACTGGGTTTCAAAACTCCTCTTTATTTACCTTTACTTCATTGTCACTAAATTTCTGGGAATCCATTTTTATATATTACATTTATCTATTGTTGGGTAGGGGGCTTGGCTGACTTTCAACTCCTTTGTTGCCCCTTTTGACTTGTCTGACGAACTAGCTAGCCCCCTCTGGTGAAGAGGCTGTGGGTGAGCTATGAGCGATATCAGAGGGATTATTCGTCAATGGCAGGACGTGGTTATCAGGGCGTGGAGTAACATGAGAAGCATGAGAGGCTTCAGCAGCGTTGTTACCAGCTTGGGTATTGCTGGAAGTAGCGAGATTTGAGCCGCAGGCTGGACATGTAGTTGGGCACGTCGATTTGGAATTCCTGCGTGAAATGGGCGCCAAAGGGGCATTGCAGAACCAGCATAGTTCAGCTACTTTAAGAACGGATCCCTCATAATCCAGAATTGCACCAACAGCCCCAAAGCTAGCGCTAGCAATACCCATAACTTCACCTTTCTTAGTACATTCATTACATGTGAAAGCACAGTTTATGTTTGACCGCATCTAAAACTCGCAGTTTGGAGGCTCACCAGAAGGGAATAAGGGAAGTGAAACTTTGCCACAATCTTTGGTGAAATACTTTACATGATCGCATGCAAATATGACATTAACTATAAAGCACCTCTCTAAAATTGTAACTTGTTGTAAGATTTTGTAAGTATGTGAATAAGCTAAAGGTATTTCTTTTCAAAGATAAGTACTTTATCCTTTTGACATCAAATGGATCTATAAGGTGGATAACAGTCAGCTTTTCCAAAAATTTCAATGCTTTATTCTGCTAAGGAAGTGAATTGTTTGTTTCTCTTTGGCTACAATATAAAAAGAAGGATAAGGGCCACAATAGCATTATTTTCTCGCTCTTTTGTGTCTCAAAGGAGTGTAAAGTTTCTTGTTCACAATTTACACAGAAGCTTTGCGAAAACCGATTTGTTCTTCAATATATGCAGAGACTCGAAAATTGAAAGAGGGTTGTGGAGTGTAGGGTAATTGAACTACTTGATTCTTTGTATCATGATTGCGCTCAACTTTGACACTGCAAGTAATTCGTGTGTAGAGGATTGGATCCTGAGAGGTAGTATAGCTCTTCGTGTAGCTTGAGGCCCAAGTAGCTTACACTCCAGACTGCAAGATACGATACCAACTCGTTACTGTTGGTTTTGAAAATGAGCACTTTAAATGCAGCGCTTATTGCTAAAGAGAAAGGAAGCAGAAAAGCTTCAATGAATTATCAATGTTCAGATATAGAAGAAGCTAGGTGATAGCAAGTCTCCAATTCAAGAGGCACATAAAGTGGAAGTTTGGAAGTTACAATTGAAAACAAAAAAGGGGGCGGGTAGAGGTTGGTGGTGGGGACTGAAACTTGCCGAAAAACCAAACACACTAGGACATAAATATAAAGATATTTGGAACCCAAGAGACATAATGTAGAAACAGGGTTTTCAGACCAACATAACGACAAAAGATATGCTCTCTTCAGATATTTTTACACCGTCGCAGCCCCTTTTATACTTAGTCGCCTACCAAAATTAACGTTCCGATATTAAGCCGTGGGATTTCCAAAGGTCAACACCGCATCACTTCTCAGCTCTCTCCCTCAATTGCCATTCCAACAACAAACACAATGGCGCATCCAACCTCCCGTCTGTTCTCTCGCAGAGTCTGCCAACAATTTGCCCCCCTCTGCAAGCCAACCTCCCCAATCATCCGGAGCCTACGAGCGCCTGCAACTCAACGTGGCTACGCATCTGGCGAAAAGGGTCCTAATCCAAGCCCAGGTCAAAGCCCTTTCAAAATATGGCCGTTCGTCGCTATCACATTGATGGGATCTGGAGCTTATGTTCTTATGGTAAATAGCCGAAAAGGTACGTTTGAATTGTTATTGGCATTGGGGTTGAGCTTGAATGGGAGACATTCACAAGCTGGGAATGAAGCTTGGGAGGAGCTTGTCACTTGAAAGCCGCTTTAAGACATGATGACGAAGGCGGATTTCACCAAGTACAGCTCAAGTCACCCCGCCATGAATACCCTCTCTCCCCAATTTCCCAAACAAAGTTGACAAAAATATCCTACAAACAGACATGGCGCCAGGTAGTCAAATCGCAGCTCCTAAAAAAGACATCCCAACCTTCTCCCCTGAAAAGGTAACCGTCCTCTTCGTCCTCGGTGGACCAGGAGCAGGGAAGGGCACACAATGCGCCAACCTTGTTCGAGACTACGGCTTCACCCATCTCTCCGCCGGTGACCTACTACGCGCAGAGCAAGAGCGACCCGGATCCGAGTTTGGAGATTTGATCAAAGAATATATTCGCGACGGCAAGATCGTACCTATGGAGGTGACTGTACAGCTTCTCGAGAACGCCATGCAGGAGCAGGTAAAGAAGGACGGGAGCGGGAAGGGCAAGTTCTTGATTGATGGTTTCCCAAGACAGATGGATCAAGCACTCAAGTTTGAGGAGACTGTTTGCCCGGGTAAATTCGTGTTGTTTTTTGATTGCCCAGAGAAGGAAATGGAAAAACGTCTGTTGAATCGAGGAAAGACCAGTGGACGATCGGACGATAATGCTGAAAGCATCAAGAAGAGATTCAGAACTTTTGTGGAGACGAGCATGCCTGTTGTGGATTACTTCGAGAGCCAGGGACGTGTCGTCCGGGTAGTTGCAACGAAGACTCCGGACCAAGTGTACAAAGAGACGAGCGAGAAGTTGGAGCAGAGATTAGGGAAGCAATTTTAAAGGAACTTGCATTTTCTGGGAATAGCATGGGTTAGATTGGAGTTAGGTGGTGGAAATCAAAGCATCGACTGCTCTTCATCTGTGTCATTGTATGTGAAATTAGGGTGTTGTAATTTTTTGCATTCTCTGTATCTATATGACCAGGGAAGTACATATTCATATCGCTCATTCCTTCAAAAACCAGAGAATTCATCCCAACATCCTGCCAGATGCTATGCAACCAAGTGTACATCCTTAACGCCGGGAGATAATAGCTTTCGATATTCAGCGAAATGACGGAAGAAATTGGTTCGTGGGAAACATGATTCTTCTATCTTTTTACCGCTCTAATCGGTACCCATCTCGACCATATTATCCCGACCACCAACTCTACGTCCAGCACCCATTCCAGTAGCTCCAGCAACCTTTCGCTCAATCTCATGCATCTCACGCTCCTTTTGGGCCTCAGCTTGTTGTCTCTCACGGCTGATAACTTCCTTCACTGCTCTTAAGCTCGTTCTCCACTGGTCGAGTCTTGTAGCAACCTCTCGCCATTGTTTCTCACCGAAAACGCGGTAATTCGTTCTGTGAACAAGGAAAACCTGTCTCTGTTGCGACATCTTTCCTTCGATAAGCTTGGCGATGATAACGTCAATGATCCATCTTTCAACATCCTCAGGTGGAATCTGTAGTGCCTTCTCAATTCGCTTGTATTCGAGCTCTCGGCTGTTTGTGCTAGCGGCAACACTTGCAAGTGTCAAGAGCCTCATCTTTCGGTGGAGTTTCGAGTTGTCTAAGTTCTGGGCTTCGAGCCAGCTCTCATTCTCATCCCGGAAATCATTGTAATCCTCAAGTTCTTTTTCAGAGAAGATTTCAAGAAGTTCAGAATATTGAGGGTGCGAATCTTGGAGGGCCTGGATTGTTGGTAGAGATGTGAGGTCGTGGAAATCGAAGTGGTTAGGTGAGACCAAAGCAGCCTTCAAGGCGCGGAGAGAAAGATCTTGGGCGTCTTTAGAAGAGACTTCGGCGGCTGGGAAAGTACGAAGAGATTTGAGGATGTACTGGTAACCAGCCTTCGAGCTATCACAATTTAATTTAGCAGTCACACCTTGTAAAAACCGGCAGCACTTACCCCTCTTCGCTGCCATCTTCTGCCGCATCTGCAAGCTGTCCGAACACTTTTCTTTGATCCTCCTCATCCAAGTCCCACTCCGCAATCCACTGATCCAATTTCTTTAATTGTGGTCGCAGAGTGTCGAATGAACCACTAGCTTTGACGAGACGGAGAATGGACTGGAATACATTGAATCGAACCTCGTTGTCGGCGGCAAGGAGGTTGAAAATTGTGGTGAGGACGTTGAGCGCGAGGCCGGTACCGTGGGAAGAAGTTACTGGCTTTAAGAGGTTTTCGCACATGCGGGGCAAGAAGATGTTGACATTTGGAGATTGCATGACCAAGTAGACCAACAAATTATATGCGGCGGTAAATTCCTTCTCGGGATACGAGTTGAGACCAGCTGAAGCCGTTACGAGTCTCTTGAGCACCTCATCTTTGGAATTCGACTCGAGGAGGGGTTCGACCTCTGCGGTAACGTGGAGGTAATCGGCCAGGTCGCGCGCAAGGTCCGCAAAGGTACCTTCAACGAAGCAGTACTGCATGATGAATCGACTCGGGTTACCGGCGTTGACGATGGGTTTGGCGGCGGCGACAAATGGGTCTGACTTGGTGGAATTGGTCGTCACCTTTTGCGATTTGGGACATTTTTCGATGTGGGTGGGCAGACAAACGAGTACGCTAAACTCAAAGCGAGGAATGTCCTATCGGACCGTGCGTCTAGGGAGGCGGGGTGATTCGCTAAAGACACTCCTCACCCCCAGTCTATTTTGATTGCTTCATTCAACCTCAACAACCGACATGGAGATTTACACTACTTGACACTTCAAAGTTGGTTGTTGTACGGAGTCTTCCTTTGGTCTCCCTCAGAAATCTTGAAATCTTCCAAATTATCAGTTCAGATGCTGCTATAACCAGCAAGTGCATCCTCCAGGACAGTGTCAATAGTTTGATCCATATCCGAAATTGGAATTCATTATGGCGTCGTCGCTGTCGAAATCCGATGTTGATTATTCACTTTATTTGGTGACGGATTCCACTCCAAACATATTGGGTAACCGAGATCTCGTGCAAATAGTCGAAGCTGCCTTGGAAGGTGGTTGTGGCTTGGTCCAATATCGAGACAAGACTAGCAGTACGGCTGTGCTTGTTTCCACGGCAAAAAGGCTTCACGTTGTGACTCAAAAGTACAAGGTTCCTCTTCTGATCAACGATCGTGTCGATGTTGCCCTTGCAATTGGCTGTGAAGGAGTTCATATTGGTCAAGATGACTTGGGTACAACATCATTCCTATTCCATATTTGTTACCCTCGACAATCTGACTTTGTTAGATCTTCCAACTGCGAGAAAACTGCTTGGAGATGATGCTATTATCGGTGTCACGGTATCTACTGCCGAAGAGGCACAGATTGCTTGTAGAGATGGAGCAGACTACTTGGGAATCGGCACCATATTCCCGACTGCAACGTAAGAAACACCTCGCAGCACCGGGTAGTGCTAATAAATATTCTCAGAAAAACGAACACCAAGGACATAATTGGTACCGCTGGAACGAAAGAGATTCTTCGCTCTATCAAAGAATGGCCAGTGAGAACTGTCTGTATTGGCGGAATCAACTCATCCAATATTCAGCGCGTTTTATACCAGTCCGCCTATCACTCCACACCTTTCCATAAAAACCTAGATGGAGTTGCACTTGTCAGTGCTATTATAGCTGCCGAAGACCCTAAGCAGGCCTCACAAGATCTTCTCCAACTCATCCGAACCCCGCCAGCATTTGCTGCAGCCTCGGTAGCGAGCCACAAAAAGGTGGTCAAGGTGTTCGACCTCATAGCCCAAGTACCTAGTGTCCTAATGCAAGTCGCAGAACAGAAGCCGCTTTCACATAACATGACAAATTTAGTGGTTCAAAACTTCGCAGCAAACGTTGCATTAGCAATTGGCTCTTCTCCCATTATGGCAAATTATGGCGAGGAGGCTGCAGATCTGGCTAAACTTGGCGGAGCTTTGGTCGTCAACATGGGTACTGTTACTCCGGATGGTCTAATGAATTATGCCAAAGCTATCAAAGAATACAACATGATCGGCGGACCGGTTGTTTTTGATCCGGTCGGCGCTGGAGCAACCGCTGTGCGAAGAGATTCCGTCAAGAAGCTTCTGGCTGCAGGATATTTTGATGTCATCAAAGGAAATGAAGGGGAAATCAAAACAGTATTCGGCATGTCCGTACAACAGAAAGGAGTCGACACCGGTTCTAGCACATCTACATTGCTTGACAAGGCAACCATCGTGCGAGATCTTGCTGCAAGAGAGCGAAATGTGGTTCTCATGACTGGGGCTACTGACTTGCTGAGCGATGGCGTACGAACCTACGCAATTCGCAATGGATGTGAGATGTTGGGCAATATCACTGGAAGCGGTTGTGTTTTGGGCACTATCATCTCAGCTATGGTGGCTGTCTCGAGAGGTGATAAACTGGTTGCTACTTTGGCGGGGGTACTGCTATACGAAATTGCTGCCGAGAGGGCTATGGAAAAAGAGAATAGCGATCATCAGAAAGTCGTCAAGGGGCCTGGAACCTTTATACCGGCTTTGATTGATGAGTTATCTTCGTTGAACAACCCAAAACTCGGTATTCCGTGGAATACATGGCTTCCAAGGGCCAAGGTTGATGCTATAGACATCTGATTTTCGATTCGGCATATATGTTTTCTCTTTTGCTCCTTAGAAGGTGTTTTACTATGCTGCACATATTTATTCCTAATTTGAAAGAGATACATTGCTAAGCCAGAACCTCTAATCAAGTGTGCAGCATAGTAAATGTTCACTCTATACCCCACAACGTTATTTGTTGCAAAGTGTGACGGCGCGGAAGACTTGTATTCTCTAAGCTACGGAAGGAACTACCTAGAATATATTCTAGCGCCAAGAATGCGCTAGTCCACGCTAGTCCCTCCTCTGTGTGACTCACTCGGTGTGCAGTCATGTGACAGACATATTCGCCCAGGGAACGATTCCTGACAACATTATTTTGAGAGCTTCACAAACCTAAATCAATTACACGAATAGTCTAGGATAATCTTCATTTTCATTTTCCATTGACAAATTATGTCAGGACAGTTAAGTTACTTGTGCTAAACCTTTAGCATAACCCTCTCTATAGACCAATAGTGGATGAAGAGCCATGACAACGTTCCTTACAGCCACTCTTTACACAGAATTCCCATCAGTGAAAGGGATCCATAGTGGAAAAGGAAGTATGAGTACGTGAGATAGGATTTCTAGCCCTCTTACAATCAATAATTGGTTTGGTTTTAGCACAAAATCCCGTTTTCTGAAGTTTTGCGATTTTCGGTAATCTATATACAAAATAACGCTCTTCATTTCTGCAAACTCATAACTTGTTTTATATCCTGCGATTCTTCCACGCAAGTTCATCATTTTATTTGCCCTACAAACTATTTAAGCAGACAATCATTAAATGCAATCACTTTGAATCCGAAATCCAAAATAACTCTTTCCCCTTGGGAATTTTGTTCGATATAGAGATTAAGCGATGTCGCACAGGGGAGTGAACGCATGTTTCACTATTACTCTACTCTTCGCTTTCTTTCCTTGGCTCAGGAAGAAGAAATGAGAGGTCTATTTTTGGTGGTGAGATCTTAATTTTTAGATGTCAGAATGTGAGAAAGGTGGCATGTTCAATATGTGTTATGTTGATGCATATAGCCTTCGAGGTTAATTACTTTACGCGAGGACCAGCTAGACGAGGACGAGTTGCTCAAATTTTGATGTACGATTCTGGTGGATGGAAGAAACGACTTCAGATATTACAGTAAGCAAATAGCCATTCCAATATGATGGGTGATTAACCAGATATTGAGAGCTTGGGCAAACTCGTAATTGTTTTGAGCTAGTTATTCGGACATTTGAGGGGCATTAGAAACCTATTCTGATCTCATCGCTCTATTCAAATACTCCGTACCTCGGTACGGCACTTCTATTAACATTTTGCTTCAAATCGCAAACGACGCCAATCCATTGCCAATCCATTGTCACTACCATTACCATAACCCACGGAACAACCGAGATCCGACAAACGACCAAAAACAAACCGAGGCAAAAACCCATCCCAAGCATCTCCCTAACCCGGTTATCAAGTCTCCCAGACTATAAAAACGGAGATTATACTTCGTACTCAACAACAAAAAACAGAAAAATCCCAACGTCCTTCAGATATGATATGTATTTCATCACATCAGTTCATGGGATTCGCAATCCCAAACTCTAACCAATGCCATTTCATTAGGGTATCTATGGAAATCTCCGATTTCCCCAATCTCTCTCTCTCACCAAAAAAAGAAAGCGGGGACGAGAAAATCGGTTTGAGAAGGTTTATGGAACAACGTCCGTTGTTTCAAGTCTTTGGCTTCGTGTACTTTCTATATCAAAAAATGGATTATCGACAGGGTGGATGGATTGTCCATCTATTATCTCCGCAGAGCGGTTCATATCATACCGTAGCTGGAAATGTACGGAGCAGAGGGAGATCAATGCAGAGAATACCTAGGTAAGGACGGGTCGGTCCCTCCCGTGGATAAAAGGGACCCGCGCGGTTCGGTTTTTGATAAGACATCTCATATTTATTCCGCTATACATTTTGATATCTCGACGACTTAAGAGGGGGGGATGAACACGTTGGGGACGTTGGGGAGAAAAAAAGCTTGGACGAGATTTATACCCAGTGTATATAAGATCCCCCCTGTTCCCCCACTATAGCCAAAGCAGACCCGTAGGAGAAATTAGTGCATTATGCCATCTGTCTTTCTCTCGCATTTGGGGAGAAAGACGGTTATGTGACAGGATTCAATAGTGTGAGGAAAGAGGGGTAAAGAGCCTAGACTACGGTAGGTATCGTACACTTTCTCCGGATGAACTTTGTCATAGCTGGAAAGCATATCGGTAACCCCAGGTGATAGTCGAGGGACTGTGTTACGGAACTCTCAACATAATATTGCTTGGGAGGAAAGAGTCCCCCTACTTATAAGAAAGCGATCATATGATATTATAGACATGGAAGTCATCTAGGGTGATTTTTCCAGCAGAGCTTGAGGTGCGCATCATAGGTAGATTGTGTTGTACGAGTAAAGCTCAAAGTCGAGACATTAAATAAGATTCATCTCAACCTCAACCTCCCACACACCATGACGAAAGAAAACCCAGTTTTGGGGACGTCCCTCGTTAAGAATTAAGTAAAGCACTGTACTGTAGTACTCCGTACAGTAGTACGTAGTACAATTCATACAAGCTTACCGCTCAAAAGTTATTTTGACCATCAATCTTCTTCAAGGCACGGTCCTTTCTTTTACTGATCCAAACTTCGGATCTACGAAGTACCAAAGTAGCCATTCTCGTCTCGGACCCCGGGTAGCCTGGGCTGAATTGTATAGCCCACAGACCTCCTCTCGAACATTGCGTCCCGTAGTTATGTGGGGGATCACTTTTGGGTCGATGTGGGAGACTGGGAGTGGATGGAATGGATAGGGGGGGAGGGGGGAGGGGAATGGGTACCCAACCCTACCTACCCTACCCTTAGATGTGGCGTATGCCAGGTCCGTCTTCCCGCTTTCAACGTTATGTATCCATTCTCTCGTAAGACTGGGCTGATCTGATGAGTGATGAAAATAACTCGGGAAGCACTTCTACCGCTACTGTCGATTTTGTAGAGTCAACCCCATTAAATAGACCCTTATATCACTAAACGATCTGCCAGATTGGGCTGCTTTCTGTAAACGCAGCAGAAAGTTGAGCAATCTGAGACTTTGAAGTGGAGATGTTTGATGTTTCGTAAGCCGCTGTAAGTGAAATACGACCAACATTTCACAGTGGAGAAAGAAAATGAAGTGATTTTCGCTTCTTGACATCATGATTTCCGACGTGTAAAAAGCTACCAAAGTTGGTCGGGTCGGTTTTTTCGTCAATTCGAGGCTCTTCTTGCGAAGAGTAACCGGGTCTAAAGGAGCTAACCGATCATCATCAGAATTGTTTTCCGTAACCGCTCGGATGAAATTATTGCTTGGAATTTGGAAAATGATGACTCCTTCCAAATCAACTACTAGGTCCTATACCCTCAATCCGTACTCGAGTACGCAGAGCAGAAAAGGAGAAGGGAAGGTCCCAACCCAACCAAACGAGCCCCACCCCCGCATCGACAAGACGATGCTATACTTTTGTACTGTACAAGTGGTAGCCAGTAACCATACCAGGATCTGACGCTCCTGACTGAGTTCGTCAGAAATTTGGGAAGTAAGTATAGTAACTATAGTACTAGACAAAGTAGTAAACTGTGGTACGATACACACTTACCCTCATCCTACAAACTCAGGTCCAAAGATCGGACCATATCTTGTTCAGACCTCAATTGCGATGCGCGACGATCGCATGCACAGTGCCACCTCCACCATTTTCTCGTCCCAGGAAGCGATCGACCCTGGGACCCTGTGAAAAAGTGCCAATGGTACGACAAGAAAAAACCCAGGGAAATAGAAATGCAACTGTACCGTACTCCGTACTGGTACCACAGCGCAGTTCGGGAACTGTACGCAAGAGGTACCGCAAGCCGCAAACAGAAATGTCCATGCGCTCGCTAGCTGGACATAACCGGAATCCACATAACCAGGTTCCATGAAGAAATCTCGAGCCAATGGTCCATGGACTTGCAAATAACGACCAACCACTGAACCCCCCCTCTGGGTCCCGATGTTGGTATTCTCGCAAGGCTCTCCATTCTGGATCCCTAACCTTCATCGAAAAGTGACAACAATTTTGGGGATGTTGCATCCGGAACTGAACAAAGGTCAAGGATAAGGTTTTCGAGCACAGCTTGGAAAATCAGCAACCACCTTGATGGCGATGATGTTATCCAGAGATCATCGAGGTTGCACTCAGTTCCCGAGCGTTATCAACATCAACACCTTGCTGCAGCGGAAGCTCGGAAGCTGGGAAGTGTTACCCTGGGCGCCACCATTGCGTGCTTGGCTGCATCTGATCACACAAGGCAGTATGAAGCAGTCGTTACTGAAAAGCCTCATCCCATAGTAGTAGTCTCTTGCCGAAGTCCACGTTCTCAGGAAGAGAGTTGACCGAATTGTCGTTAGCGAGCCCCTCGGACAACAGTTTCGAGTAGACAAGAGCTTCGTTTAATTCAAAGCTGTCTGGGATTTTGTTCCGTGGTAGCGCGGCTATCTCAATATATAACCCACCTTATCAATGTTGACTTTGCATATTGCCCAGAGAAGAAAGAAACCTGGTAATTCCGGGGAATGGAACTGTGTTGGTGGCGAGATGTTATAGTAGTACCAATTCAGTTGACCGAACTCGTTTGCCGAGCCTTGTGAACCAGCTGATTGATAATGGGAAATGGTCTCTTAAGTAATATTTAGGGGGTATAAAATACTTTTGATATTGATTTTCATATTGAAGACATAAAGAGCAGCAAGTTTCGCGCCGGAAGCGCCACCATCACTATACCAAACTTCATGTACTGGAACAGGAAACGCCACGAAGCGGTATTGGATGTATGTCTTGCGCCGGGTGAAAAGGAAAACCAAATATTGCTTGTCCCCTTATATCATTTTTCAAACTTTCATAACCTTTTCCCAGGTTTGTCCTCTCATCCCCATGGATGATTGCCTCAATCATCACCCCAGTTCATAACCAACTCGTATACTTCCATATCCTTAGAGCCCGCCTGAAAAGATCAGACCCTTCCTTGACCGCGAATCGATGATGGCGACGATGTTGGTGTCGAGGTGTACAGTGAAATAAATACAAACACTGAACACCGAAATGTGTAGGATCCCAATATATATCCCAATTCCTTTGAACGACCCATTGAAGTGTCGTGAAAAAGAAATTTCGCTTCATCCCAAGAAAGAGTTTGAGAGAGATTTTGGTGTCATAAAAACATGACGATGTTGTCCGAGAGAGGTCATAAGTTGTAGATTGATAGGTAAAATAGATAGTTAGAGTCGAAGGTTGAAGGCCTGTCAACCAGTGCAAAGCGGGCAGTGTCCAGGCACGACTATGTAGCGTTCATGAGGGCCCCTAGGGCAACGATGTTCTCTCTTCCCATCGACGGAAGTGCCAAAGAAGTGGGCTCCAGGGTCTTGACAGGAAGTGTAGATGTAATAATTCTTGGTATATTCGCACATTTTGAAAACAAGTTGAAGTTGAGTGATAGTGAGCTATAAGATGTCAATATAACTTTCTTGGACCACGGGAAGGTAGTCACTGACGATTGGGTGTTTTGAGTGCAAATGATAATGATAGTGTGGTACGAAGCTCGAGTGGATGAGTGATGTCGAGACAAGCAATTCAATAGTTCCAGATCAGCATGCCTCTATATATATGTACAAGCAAGCGATCTCCATAAGACCTTTCTATAGATCATAAGAAGGAAGTATAATACAATAAAAGCAAATTGCTCCGGTGCGTGCGTAACGACATTCTCTTAAGGCAAGGTTTGGAAACGCCAGGTTACTTATGTGGGATGAGAGGGGAGCAGGAGCACGACCATGAAGCACACACATCCGAGTTACGGGGCATCACGGACCCTGTAACAGACTGCCAGAGATGCAGCTGGTGCTCGATGAGGTGGGAGAAAATGGCCGAAGTGTGGGTGTGGCTCTCTGGAAACTGGCGCTGGCGCAGACACTGGCAGTGGCAGTGGCAGTGGCTCTGGCGCAGGCTCAGGCGCAGGCTCAGGCTTCAAAGCACACAGATGCCCTGTGCTGATTATGAGTGAGGTGTATGGGTGGTGGTGGTGGTGTCAGGTGTATGAGATTCCACACCAAGCCCTGGCCAGCCGCTAGCGAGCGTAGCGGGTTAGCTCCGCTAGGGGACCACCCCACTGGTGACGGGGACGGGTCACTTCAGCCCAGTTTGGGGGTTATCAGTGGACGGATACAGATCATACAGCCTACAGGCACTTACAGTTGGGACTTACAGTACGGAGTACTCAAGTACCCATTATTCCACTGCCCCTCAGTTCTCCGCCTGTGGTCCTGTGGAGTGATGGGAGGGGAGGAGAGGAGAGGGGATAAGGATCTCGAGTAGACAACACAACCCCGAAATTCTTTTGGCTCTCTCCCGACCCGTCCTGTGCAGCTGCTTCAAAGTGGAGACATATGTGCCCGTATCATATCGGATCTTTCTGACCAGAGCCCGGCGCCAGGGCGAGAGCTGGGCTGGGTGGGAGACTGACTGGGAATGACTGAAATTGCACCGTTGCGTGGGACAAGATATCGAGTTCAGATCAAGCGAACAGGTGTTGTGGTGGCGCTTTTCGTCGGATCTGCCTGCAATTACCAATTGGCCTTTTGATGTGAACAGACCCCGCTAGTTGGGGAAGCTGGGAAGTCGCTGGGAAAATGGGGCCCCTGTTGCATCTCAGGAGGGAGCAAGGCACGAGGCCCAAGCGAGAAGAGGATATCAAAAATCTCAAGACCTGCGGCTCTGCTGAGAGGGGCGGTGGACCATCCTCTGGAATCCAATGACGTGCGAGTAAAGTTCAAACAAAGCCCGCTGACAGTACAGACAGGCACTGAGAGGGGTGTTCTGTTGAAACAGAATGGTCGAAACAGCTGTCATGGCGAAAACGGCTGTCAAAACGGCAGTCATGTTTTTGGAGTCATGGTTCATCCCACAGAAATGGGTACTTTGCAATATGGTACTAGAGATAGCCGTTGAAGAGCTATTGCGATTCACTTTGTCATCTCGCTTCATTTCTTTTTCCCCTTTTTATTGCCATCCTCGTCATCTGTACTGGATAGCTGTTACAGTATTACGAAGTAACTCCAAACAGTAGACAGGGCTTATATTAAGGAGGAGAGACCCCATTCCGTACCAGGAAAAGACAGATTGAGACGCAATCTTTATTCTTGAGATTCCGAGATTCCGTCCATAAGGCTGTTCAAATATCCATGATCTCATCTGTTCATTTTAGCTTTTGCTCAGAGGCCGGAACTAACATACAAGCGGCGGCTATCACTTTCTACATTAGGATACCCATAACACACACATACCGAGTTGAACATTCTAGGACAAATGTAGCACATTTATTTTGCCAAAGGATTTAGGTTGTTGACTTGAAGTGAGCTAGAATAACCAAAGAGCGACTTCGAAAGTTTTACTGTAACTTTCATTGCCCACCATAAGGAGATCCAGTGATCGGGCTCTTAGTTTTGATCAAGAGTCTAGAACGATGGTTCCACTATTACTGCATGGCCGCTTGCCGATAAATAATAAAGTTTTCATGACAAGTGCCGGTCAGCGGAGTGAAAGCCGATATCACAAGTCGTACGAAGGATTCGTCTCAATGTGGTTCATAAGACCTCTAGCTCCTCCCAGCTTGGACGTCATTACGTTGCAATTGTGCTTCTTTTTTTCGGGAAGCTGCAACATTACGATCATGTATTATGTTTCTTGAGCTTCATAACTGCCGATGACTTGCTGAACCGTTCGAATCATACTTAGAACTTCGCCAAATCAGAAATCGTCAAGAGGCGCTCGGTCTTCAAGAACCTCTCAGTCAGTCACTATATTCTTCTGCCGAAGCGTTTGTTTCATCAAAATGACTCCAAAGCGGATCGCCGTCTGAAGCAAACAAAACCTCAAGTTCTCACTTTTTTGACTTCTTTTGCGACATGCTGCAAGTTAACTCCGTTCCTCCATCAAGGCGTTTGGTGTTTCTGCATTTATGACTAGAACGACAATTTCGGGAAAATTCCATTTCACAATTTCTCGCCCATCAACCTCGGGGATTGCATTTGCACGGTGCGTGAAACGGTCTGATCTTGTTTACAGTATTGTCGGGAGTCTGATAAGACGGGGTTTCCCCGCGAGATCCCATTCTGGCAGTTGACTTTTTCTTGCCTCGATTTTGTGGCGGCAGACGCGTTCAGCTCAGCTCACTACAGTAGTAGCACCACAGGCTACTTGAGTACGGAGTACAGTCAAAACCTCGCCTGAACACAAGATCTTCGGGATCTCCCAGTGGTACATGACCTGTCCCGACACTCTGGACCATGGCATCGCGACACGATTTCGAGAAGGATTAGGATCACAGGAAAAAGGAAAGTTCGATCGATTGATTGCGCCATTTATATATCATACTTCGTATTGACGTTGATGGATGAGGAAAGTGGAACGATCCAAGTGATGTTTGGCGCCATTACCTGTCGACCCCCCGGAAAAATCACCTGCGCTCAAAATCATGTGTTACAAGAAGATTATCCAATTATTATTATTCCAAGAATTCAAAGGATCCCATGTTGGATCGCCATCCCTCAGGTATATTCTGAACTCCAATGTTTTTCCCAATGAAAGATTCGGTCAATCCTGTCCAACTATTTACAACACTGCCGCGGCTCCCATGACCAAACCCCAAACACCGGCTCCCATTCCCAAAATCTTTTGCGCTCCAGATGCTGGTGTAGTAGATGGGCGGGCCGAGGTAGTTGGTGCAGATGATGCTGTTGGGGTAGTTGTTCCGCTTGATGGTGCAGAGGTTGCAGGTGTACCGGGAGTTGTTGCTGATGCGGTGGCGGCACATGAAGCAGCAGTTGGCAAGTTGGTGACTCCACTGATCGAGCAGAGGTTGTTTGCGAATGAGATGGCTTTGTTTTGGTCTTCGACAGAACAGGCCTTGGATACACAGCAAGAAATATCCGAGAGGAACTGAGGAGCCGAGCAGATACACTTCACATCAGTGTTAGAGCATCCGCCGATGGATGAACCGGTAGTTGCTGCCACGACACATGGTCTCTGTAGGAAAATTATGATTAGTCCAATGTACGGGAATTGTCTGCTTCAAAACTGGAAGACGAAGGCAAGTAGGATATGAGCCTAGAGGGAATTTCAATAGCCATTTCCCCGAACGCGGATATCCACAACACCATAATCGCTTGATTCTCTGGCCAAACCAAATTCCATCTTCGTCGTCCTTGTAGGGAAGGAAATCGGGGGTAAAACGTACAGCGCATTCTGGAATGTCACCCTGTGCAGCGACAAATGGAGCTACAACAGCGACGATGGCAAGAATTGAGAATTGCATGTTGACTAGGGTGAGATAGCAAGATTCAGGTTCTTGAATTCGATTTGAAGGATGTGTAATTCGATCAAAGGGAAAGAGAGGTTAAGTCGAAGCGTGGTTGAAGGTGGGTGAGCCAATAGTCCGGGATGCTCTGGAGTTTTATCAGCCACCAGCTCCCAGTATTGGCTGCAACACAACCCAACGATGCACCCCTAAATGAGCCGATCTGGCTGGGATCTCCTCCAGCTAAGAAGGGCATACTTCGTATTCTTACCGGCAAAACCCTTCATGGACCAATTAGATGTGAGAATTTACATCTTTGAAGCTTGGAAAAATTGGCGAGAGCTTTGATACCGGGTTCGATCGCATTTTTGACTTTGACTGTTTGATTACGGCTGATAAGCGAGCAAAGCAAACTCCTTTTTTTGGCGTCCCCAACAAAGAAGAGAAGCTTCTATTGGCTACTTGGCTCAGTTTTCGGCAAATGCCTCGTGGTCTTTTTCTATATAACTGGAGAAAACTCTTCAGTTGGCCGTGTTTTATCTTTTCTTAAACCACCAGGGTAGGTAAATCCGGTAAATGCCTGTACTTGTACCTGTACAAAGTACTTTTTTAGGATTTGGTACCTGGCCTAAAATAGTAAGTAAGTGACATGGTTCACCGACTTTTGAATAGAGGGATTTTCCTACAACGGCACAATAACAAAACACTGTTCGGAGGATTATCATTCGGCACAAGACATCAATTCTGCAGCATACTTTCTTCGAGTTAAAATCAACGCATGTGTAAAGTTTGCATTCTCTGCCTGAGTTCGTTTTTCATTTCCACAAGGTTCTACAATCCCTTGGCGTTGTGCAAGAAGGCTTGGATAATTCAGGACAGGCTTGACAGGCTTCCCCGCTTGACTGCCGCGTGCCTGATGCAGCAATAAGACCAAGACTCCTCCGGCTGATCCTCCATGTCCACCACTGTTCTAGATACTCTATAGAGCAATGAACAATATTATTTTCTCAGCCTCACGACTTCTGCTCTCGTGCTAGCTAGCCACGCCTCTCTTCAGGCATTTTAATTGGGCCCGGTTCACTCTACCATAATATCTTCAACTACACCTCTGGATTGACTACGCTCTCATTGTTTTTTGGTGTTCAGTGTTCGGCCGTGGCCGTGGATCATAGCATAGTGGTTGAGAGCCATCCATACTAATACTCACCATGGGGCTGTGGATTCTCGAACCACAAACTACTGAACCTGTCCCAGGTACGAATTCTACAATCTACACCAATTGCTATAAGAATTATATCAACTACCAAACCCCCTAGCAACAGCTAATCTTATCGCCTTCAGGAACAACTCGATACTTCGATGACCCCGACAGACCTCAACAAGTCGACATCAACAACGCCGGAGGTCTAAAATGCGATACCTCAGGACCAGTAGCCATCCTCCTCGTCCCCCAACCTAGCGATGACCCCAACGATCCATTAAATTGGCCATTGTGGCAAAAGGACCTCATCCTGGCGCTACTCTCACTCGTAGCGATTTTTGCGACCAGCTTGGGTTCTATTCTCGCTGCCAACACCCTGACGCTGTCGCTCTACTTCCGAATGACATTCACGAAAGTCGCAGTTTTGACGGGTTGGTATCTATTTGGAACGGGAATTGGAGCTATAGTTTTTGTTCCGTCGGCTAGAATTTGGGGGAAACGACATCAGTTTGTTCTGGGTCCGGTGTTGATATTGATTTCGTGCATTTGGGCGGGTGCTGTCCCAAAGAACTATGATAGTTTAGCGGGTAAGTTGGCATTTTATGATGCACGTCGTTTTCAGGTTGGAAGTTAGCTGACATTTGACAGCGGCCCGTTTTTTCCAGGGAGTTGGAACGGCTCCATTCGAAACGCTAGTCAACGCTGCGGTCGGAGATCTTTACTTTGTTCACGTAAGGCGGAAGACCCTTAAATAATGATAGAGACTAACATATCCCTTAGGAACGTGGTAAGCGTATGGCCTTGACCAATTTGGCTGTCTTTGGGGGTGCCTTTTTTACCCCTATCGTGGTCGGCAAAATCACTCATGTCAAAAGCCTTCAATGGCCATGGACATTTTACTTTGTTGCCATCTTCATTGGAATCTGTATTCCTCTAATATACTGTTTTGTCCCGGAAACCGCATACAACAGAGCAGCTCACCTCAACACCGACTTGGCTATGAACATTGAGTTGCGCTCCAAGGATTCCGAGGAAGGCACCAAGCAATCCAAATATTCCGAGCTCCCAGAAGAAACTGGCACTACCAATTATGTAGCCACCGGTGCAGAAACGCCCAGAAAGAGCCGGGCAGAGCGTCTCCGTCTTGTCAACGGAAGAATCTCACAAGAAAGCTTTTGGAAACTCCTCCTACGACCATTCCCCATCTTCTTCCACCCAGCTGTTCTATGGGCATGTATCATCCAAGGAACCATGATCGGCTGGACAGTATTCATGGGAATCATCCTCGGGGCCATCTTCCTCGGACCGCCATTATTCTGGAACGAAGAACAAACCGGATATGCCTACACGGGTGCCTTCCTCGGAGCCATCATCGGATTTCTGATCGCTGGAGTACTGTCCGATTGGTCTGCAAAATACATGACGAAGAAAAACAACGGAATTTACGAACCGGAATTCAGACTCGTCCTAGTCATCCCATCAATGATCAGTGGCTGTGTTGGAATATATCTCTTCGGTATCACGGCCTCGGAACTGATTAATTACTCTTTCTACCTCCCAATTTTGGGATTTGGTATGCAAGTAGCTGGAATGGTCATCGGAGCCGTAGCCGCCTCCCTCTACCTCGTCGATGCTCATCGTATGTATACCCCAAGTCTTGTACCAAGAAGGAAACTAACAATCTCAGGCGACATCATCGTCGAAGCACTCACAACAACTATCATTTTCAAGAATATGTTTTCCTTCGGTTTAACCTTCAGTGCCTACGATTGGCTTGTAAAAGCTGGAACATACAAAACATTTATGTGGATTTCCAGCATCCAAGTCATCGTCTGCTTGATGACCTTGCCCTTATGTATGTCCTCCCCAAATCAAATACCTTTCACAATCACTAATCCTTCTACAGATTTCTATGGCAAACGTAATAGAGAGTATCTACACCGCCATGATATCTTGGAAATCTGCCGCTTGACGGACCAACAGAGAGTGAGATAAGTGGAACTGAAGCGAGGGATGTAGGATCAAGGAAAGATGAGGGAGAACATAATTTCGGCGTTATCTGTTTGTATAAAGAACCTGGGGTCATGCATACCTATTTTAGGGCTCGGATAACCCGTTGCTACTTGCCCTGCCTTTCTGACAGGTAACATTCTTTTTTTACTACGCTTTATTAATGGATTTACTGTCATCTAGTTGAATATAATTTCCTTTACTCAGAGCAGGAGATGGGGGTTGGCATTTTTATATATCTGCTTTTAATGTGTTTAAGAACTGTATCCGTGGAGGGTTGCGTTGCAGCTATAGCTGGACTTTAACGATCAAATACTTTACAGCCTTATGAGGTTGATTATATTTATGTATGTAGTATCGGAGTAGGAATGTAATAACGTATGGTGGGAAGTTTCAAAATCAGATCAGTAAACGAAATCATGGTCTCATCAAATGCGGGAGTGTTAATTCATAGGAGTCGAGAGAGTCGAGAGTCTACTTAATCCCATCCATCCCCATCCCAAATCAGACATCATACCACCCATCAAATCATAAAAGTTTTCGTTTTGGTCTTCGTCAATCGCACCCTTGCTCCCCTTCGCCAATCATAAATAGACGTCCATCCATACTCGTAACATGTTCTGCCCCCAACTACTCCATATGTCCCATATTCACACTACACATGACAGTATCACATCTCAATACTCGATAATCACCATGTCGACCACTCCATCACCCCAAACACCCACAACACTCATAGCAAATCCAAGCCCCGCAACGACCGTTCGTGCAATCTGCTGCATCATGAACCCTTCCATCTGACCGCGGACCTCCTCCCCATTAACAGATTCCGAGTCCGAGTTTTCCTCGCCGCTTTCACCGCTGTGGTCGGAAGCACCTACTACTTCGTAGCTTGCGTCCATTTGTTTGGTTCTTGTCTTTCGCTGGGTAGTCTTGGTCTTCTTTGGCTTTGAGGCAGTTTTGGCAGTGGGAAGGAGGTACGAGGAAAGTCCCGATGAGCCGATGAAGAGCGAGGACCAGATGAGGTAGGGGTGTTTTTGGCTGCGGGGGGAGAACAGATAGGCCAGCAGGAAGGAGGAGCTTGATAGGCCAGCTAGAGTGCTTAGGTGGCGCGTTGAGAGGGTGGAGAGAGATGTAAATGCGCGGCTGGCTGTGCTGGCGTTGGGGAGGATGAGGAGGGTAGGGAGAGTTAAAGTGCTAAGTGTGTAGGAGAGGCCCTGTTTGTGGTTGAATTAGTATATCTTTCTCTTAGAGGATTTGTTTGAGGCTTCAGGGCCAATTTGGAGGCTTTGAGAAAGGTGCGTTTGGAGAGGTGCGGGGACTTACTGTGTATAAACCGACAGAGCACACCCCTACGAATTTCAGGACTGAGACTCCCTTTGAGGCCATCTTTGCAATTGAAAGAGACGATGGGAGATTTCAAATGTGTAGAGAAGCGTGCAAATGCACTTGCTGTCGTGGCGGTGTAATAGATTGTGTTTCTGATCTGTTTCTTTGCTGATGGATGAAGCTTTGAAGATCGGTGACGATGCAACCTGGACTGAGCTTCTATCAATTCAAGACAAGCTTCCATTATTTATCCGAATACTGGCCGCTGCCACTTGGCTTCGAGCGGAGCTTTTTCTCCGCTCCGCTCTGTCATTCATCCACTTTCCGCCTTTGCCTCGGTTCAGCATTTTGAGGGTCTTCATCGCTGCAGAGTAGTAGTGAAGGATCCACTTCCCCAGACTCTACGCTCTTCAACGGCTGGAGACTTGTCATGAACGAGATTCACGTCAATTGACACTAGCACCTGACAAAACCCTTTCACCTGAATTATTCAAACTTCAATAGGCGCGAAGCGATCAAAAGTTGAAGCATTACGAACTTCTAATCACTCTTTAAGCTCCAGATCATAATTCCCAATGGCTCTCCCACGATCCGAATACCTATCCTCAGTATGGAGAGAAGGCATATTTGGTACCCTTGCCCCTCCAGTCAGAAGCAAAACTTGAGCTAACATCAGAAAAAAGATGGCAAAGTAGTCTTCTGCACCGGCGGAGCAGGAACAATCTGCAGCGCTCAAGTCAGAGCCCTCGTACATCTCGGCGCAAATGCCTGTATCATAGGACGGAACGTAGAGAAGACGGAAAAGATGGCACAGAGCATAGCAACTGCACGAAAAGGAGCGAAAGTGATCGGGATCGGCGAAATTGACGTTCGAAAGATCGAGAGTTTAGACCAGGCGGTTGAGAGATGTGTAAAGGAGCTTGGTGGAATAGACTATGTTATGTAAAACACCCTTCCTCTTGCCCCTCTCTTCTACAGTCAATTACCTAGAAGCTAATTTGTCGAAACAGCGCAGGAGCAGCAGGAAACTTCCTATCCCCAATCTCCGGTCTCTCAGCGAACGCTTTCAAAACCGTTATGGATATTGACACCATTGGATCCTTCAACACCCTCAAAGCCACCATCCCTCACCTCCTCGAGTCCGTAAAGAGGAGTCCAAATACCGGAAAGAATACGTCTACCGGTGGACGAATACTCTTTATATCCGCCACATTCCATTTCACAGGTATGCCATTACAGACACATGCAGCAGCAGCGAAGGCTGGTGTGGATGCTATTATGGCCGGTGCTGCGTTAGAATATGGTCCTTTTGGTGTGACAAGTAATGTCATTACTCCTGGTCCTAGTAAGTTAATTTTCTTTTTTTCTATGTGAAACTCTGAGAAAATGGGTGGTCTACTATTCCACTCCAATTCCGAAACATTCTCTGTGGCTTTCAATCTCGCCCCTAAACGTCCTCAAACTCCTAACATCACGCCACACCTACAAATTCCCTCCCCCTCCACTTCGTCCAATCCTCCCCAACACCCAACCCTCTTCTAACAACCCTCCCAGTCGCAGGCACAGAAGGCATGGCCCGTCTCTCCGACACTTCTTCCACCACTGCCACAAAAAAGAACCCCCTCGGCCGCTTCGGAACCGTTAAAGAGATAGCCGACGGAACGGTCTACCTATTCAGCGACACAGGCAGCTACGTCAACGGCGAAGTCCTAGTGATTGATGGGGGTGGATGGCGATCGCCAGCGGGTAGTTTCGATGGCGAGATGGCTTATCCGGATTTTATCTTGCAGGGTGGGGGCTTCGCAAAGGGAAAGGGGGCTAGACAGGCGAAGTTGTAGATTTTGGATATGTAGGAATAGAGGAGGGAGGGGTGGGGATTGGATGTTAGATTAGTAGGGAGATGTGGAATGATATGGGTTGTTTTATAGATTTGAGTTAATATGATATTTTATGGAGTCTGATTCTTGAATCTCGTCGGTGGTTTTTGGTCGTTGAAAAAGAAAGGGGATAAATGAGTAAGCGAGGCGATGTAGGTTGTCTGTGATCACATCTCATGTTACATAGCTTTGATAACATACAACTCGTCTAATTCCCTATCGTAAAAATTAGTAATAATAAATCCCATCTAGTTTTCCTTTATTATCATTCTTAACCTATTTAAAACTAAGAAGTAAAAAGAAACATCTTTTAGACGAAATATTTCCGTGTAAATAAATCCCCTTTAATTTCATTATTCTAAACGTTCTACAAATTTGAAATACGTGGAAATAGTTCAGATATTTGCATTAACTTTCGGGTATTTGTAGAGTAAGGAATTACGTAATATACTATATATATATATGTTCTCCTCTGATTAGAGACCATGAATAAGAATGTAGTGGTAATAAATCCGATTAAGTTCACCCTATTAATTTTCTTCGCTTGTTTAAAACAACAGAATTAAACGAATATTCGCTAGAAATAATTTTTACCTTAGGTCTATTTAATGAATTTCATTATTCCAAACCCATAAAACCCATTGAATACGAAATTGGTCTAGTATAAGACTAGTATCCACGTATATATAAATGATTCTAAAACAATATAGGTAAAATAAATCTACCTAGTACAAAATCCCTACCATTCCCTACTAAAACGACAACCCTCTTCCCAAGTCCCTAAAACCAACCTATCCCTCCACGCACACAAACCCCAAGCACCCTCTCTAATCCCCAATACTTTCCTTTCTAACGCCTAGAGAATCTCTCAATCAAAGTCCTATAAAAATCCCATGATACCTGGAAAGGAAGACATAGTCGCCTGTAGCACAGACACACTGTCACGCTGGTCTGGTGTAACGTCATGATGTAACCTCATCCACTCCCCTTTCTTCTGCATCACAATATCTCGGGGATACAGCGATGCTCGCCAATAAGTCAACAAGTCAACAAGTCAACAAGTCCCACACCATCTACACCTCACACCACACACACCACACACACCACATCACATTACATTTGTGCAACAGGCAAACTACAGGTCTCATGTATCACCTAAAATACCAATCACTTACTACATAGCACTAGCTTCCCCACCTCAAATTATGACATCATAGCACTTTCCAACCACTTATAGCTCGCCAAGAAGAGGAGAAAATGGCGAAGCGGCGCACTTTAAATGGTCAGCAATAAAGCCTTGACGTCAGAATCCTACAGTAAGTACATAGTATAGTCAAATTATAAAATAAAATATCAAATCAAAAACAGAATTAAAAAATGCCAGAATATCACGACGCCACAGCAAAAGCCCCCACCCCAGAAAAAAGATATGGTATCAAAGTAAAAAAGGGAATCCCCTGCATAATCTTTTGCCATCTAACGCTATGCCCCCTTCCAAAAAAATCCCCTTAGAACAATCTTAATACCCAACCCAACCCCGTAGGGTCTATCCACCCTATAGGTGCCTTCCATACCCTCACCCATATCCCCATCCATGCCCCCGACCATTCCCAATTTTCCATCCCACCCACCTAATTCCCCGGATAAGGAAAAAGACGGGAAAAAGAAAATAAAAAGGAAAAGGTTTTTCCATACCAGAAACCCATCCAGCCGCTAGCTGTCTATCAGTTCAGTTAATCATTTTGGTATCCTCTCCTTTCCCTTTCCACATTCTTTTTCCGTCAAGGAAGAGGATAAAGCCCCTCAAGAATCTTCCAACAAAACCTCGCGATGGGATCGACACTTTTGAGATCCCGAATCCAATCAATCATCAATCCCACCGAAACCTCCGCTTCCTGATCAAAGTTCTGCCCGCAACGCTGCTGCCGTATGCTGTTCAGCATCGGACTAAGTCGTGTCATATGCAGCATAATGAGAATACCAAGGAAATTTTGGGACCAGTAGAAGAGATATGGAACCATCCTTTTCCTCCGAGAAGTCGGTGATAGTGTTAGTGGCCATTTGACGCAAACCTGTAGTAAGCACAGTTAGAACAAGGTCATAAATGTGTGGGGGTTGAATTCAAAATATACTCTCAAGCATTCCGCCGCTCCATTCTGGTCCTCGATTGTCATCTGTTCCGGAAAATGAAGAGCCTTGTACACAAAAGGTCGAAAGACCATATACTTAGCATAGTAATACCTCGTTCTCAGCAACGCAACTTGCATGTCGTACAGATATGGATAGTGCACAGGCTCGTCATCCAAGTTGGCTGTGAAAAGAGAAGGGCGGGGAGGTAAGTTAGAATGATGCTGCGGTGTCAAGCGTGGATCCAACATTTGATTAAAGGAACTGATTTGGGGCGGCGTAGGAAAGCACATTGAGTCATCCTCAGGCCATTGGAGCTCATCTGGCAATAAACTTTTCCACTTTCCTAAGCTTACCGCAAATTCTTTCAGAGAATCTGCGGTGGGCCCAGTGTAATTTTCATTGTTGGATTCTTTAGTATGAATATTTCGTACAGCTAATTCTTTTAGTACTTTAATGACAGGCATTCAACCATGAAAACTTACAGTCGTTGATATCGTGATGAAGTTCAGCACATAACCGTCGTAATGCAATCTGGGAAGCAAAGTACTTTATAAATTGCGTATTTGTATTGATATGTGTGTCCTTTTCGTGGATTGGACCCGTAAAGACAGGTACGGCAACTTGGTCTTCAAAAGACATTATACCAGTAGTTGGTAGATCAAGCTCAACATTCAAACACCTGTGTAGACTGTCAATCATTTCCAATCGTCTGTGTGAAATTCAACCTACGTTTCCATCATGACGCAGTGCCAGTAGGCACGTTTAGTGATATCTCCTTTTTGAGAACCCCAGTCAATATCATTGCTTGTAGATTGTAGATGTCAGCAACTGCTATTCAGAATCTCAGTTGAAGGGGAGGGGAACACAAGAAAACGTACCACGTGATCATTACTTGACAAGCCAATGAAGCAGATACGGTCAATCTCCAAAAATCCTATTTTTCTCTAGTGAGCACATGTCAAAGCCTTGGGATTACAGATGACGTCCATCCATATGTCCAGCCATACATACCAGATGATACGAACACGATTCATAATAAAGCCTGTCAAATCATATGTAAGTCACCTTCTTTTTAACCATTGGTGAACAGAAAAGGGATGATGGCAACGCACGCTGCTAGGGAATATATCTGGACATTCTCAAGATCACAGCTCGTGAGAACAAAACCTAAACGCTTTCTTGCCTCGTTAAAAAGAGCAAGTCCTGGCGGTCTTAGGGCTGATCCCCCCCTAACGCCACTTGCGCGTCCCCTATGGGTTTCAATTGGAGCCCCATGGATTGCACTGTTTGCCAAATCCCCAAGCGCAAATACAAGAAGCGCAAGAACAGATGTATTGTCACTGCCGAAGCCTTCCGATTGTACTTGTGGGAGGATGTCAGTCAAGAAAATCAGCCGATCCATGAATGGATAGAGCAGGTTGAAGGTGTCAAAGTACGAATGCGCCAGCTCTGTCATTACGTCTCGAGTTAAATCGGGAAAGGTGATTCTTGCTGCGCCTACAGCTCTGGTTGCCTGTGTTTGCATTCCTTCGAATGGATGACTAGGCAGACTTTCGTCTTGGGGCAGAGAGGCCATTTCCTTCTGGACCTGGACTACAAATGCAGAGCCGTGTAATGCCAATGTCTCCAAGTCCTCAGCATTTTTCGGGTTAGCTTGTATCAACAGTCTTTGAATAGCAGGCCATGTCAGCATTTTATGAGCAGCTGAGGCATGCGCGTACACCGGCCTCATAGAGGTGCTACTCGGATTAGGCTGATGGGAGGGAAGTCGATGCAAGGAGGAATATGAAGAGCTGGGATCGTCGGGTTCGATATTGAAGGATGGCGCACTTGAAGGGGATGAGACTTGGGGACTAAAAGTGTTCGTCGGAAGCGGGGGCCGGAGGGGAATTCGATCAACTTTGCTTTCTAGGCTTTTGAGCCTTTCCAGAATCTCGACCATGGTTTTGTCTTTCCTGCGCACCACTAGTAAGTCCCCAATCGTGTTTGATGGATGGCCATTTGACGGATGACCAGAGAAGGGCAATAAACGCAATGAACACAACAAAACACACAACGCAACACAACGCAAGAATTCCTGTTTCCCGGGGGTGCGTTTTGACGATCTAGGCTCTTGGTCCGAGATCTGCGGGGTGTATAGATAGTTTTTTTCTTTTCAGATTGGCAGGGTACTTACTTTGTCGGTTGAGGCTCTCGATACCTACACTCCAGCTTCATTCGCAAACATGAGGAACATTTGGGCCGTTGCTCATCACACTTTTGTTTTCTCTGTCGGCACGTCTCACACGCCTTTCCACACACGTCAGTTCTAGTTCCGGAGCTTTCTCGTTTGGGTGCGGGTGCGGTTGCCCGTTGCACACTGCCAGCCAGGCCAGACAACGACAACTTGGTGATAGAGAGCAGAGCATCCGCGCGAAGAAGGGTTGGGTCTAAGGTTAGGTCTCTGTCGACAGAGCGCAAGGAAATCGAAGCTTACTTGAGTTGCGATGGCCCCCCTCTGTACTCGCGACGGGGCGGGGTTAGAGGATGTTGCGGTGGATGCCGAGTCCATGGTTCATGCTATGCTCATGTTCAGACCTGCGCTTTTCTTCCAAGGCTGGGGGGTTTGTTTCCTCCAGGTCTCCCTGTTTTCTGGTTTGAACCCAGCACCAGCGCAACGCAACGGGGACCGGTTTCCCGTTCTGAATCTGGTTTTAAGGTGCTTGGTGAGAAGCGGAAGGTGCGTACGGAGTACTGGGTCGACAACAGGGAAGTCGTACTACGTGATACTCTGGTGCTCGTAGCTCTGTAGCGTAGCTAGCTATGGGCCTTTCTCGGGGCTAGATAAAAGCGCCTGTCCCCCTCTTCACAGACTATGGGGACGATACTGACGGTACTGACGGTACTGACGGTACTGAAGGTACCACGCGCAAGACGCTGGTGGCGTGGTGGGCGGTTTATATCTCCGCTGCGGCACTGGGGGCACTGGGGCACTGGGGGCAATTATCGCTGGCCAGATCGAGTTTGGGGCTTTTTGCTATCACAGAGGAGAAATATGCTTTTTAGCTGTCTTCGGGGCAATGTCAGAGACCGTCGTCGGATGTTGGTAACCGGCAGGCACTGGCTAGGAGCGGTGGCGGGAGTGTGTGCGATGCTTGAGGCTGCTGATCTAGCAATGTATGGAGTCGTTTTTGAACTATGATTTTCAAAACCGCATGGTCGTCAAATAGCGTGTCAGGTTTGGCCCGGACAAATGCTCCGCCTCCGCGCAGACTAACACAAGGAAGAAGGGCAAAAAGGGCTGTCTTTGCTGCTTCCCCTCTTCAACCTCCTCCATTATTCAGAGAGAGCCGAAAGGCAACCACAGCACGGTTGTCAAAGACCCATGGCCGTTGGCTATTGCGAAGACGACGATGACAATGGAGCGCTCGGCGCGGCGCAACGCGGAATTGTCAGAAGAAGACGTCCGTGATGATGGGAACTGCTCTAGCGATGAAAGGGGGGGTGTGGTGTGAGCTTTCAACTCTGCCTGGTGATTATTTTTGCGTCTTGCAGCTACAGAACCTCTTAGATATCTCCCACAAGTAGACTCTCACCTGACCGCAAATCCGCCACAGTCGCCAAATTCGGATCAGGAGAATGAAGCAGGCTCGTCTTGCAAGACCTTAAGCTGTCTCTTGAGCGTAGAGTCTGGTGGTTGGGAGTCCTGGGTGTAGATGTGTATTGCGTTGCGTTGCGTTGCTGTGTCTGCTTCCCCAGTTTACGGTTGGTACAGTAGCGAGGCGAGGAAGGCTCAAGCTCCCTGGTGCTCCCACACAAGGAATGACTACCCCCTTCTCATCTCTCTCCACCACCGATCAACAACTCATCAACGCTTTATCCAATACCATCCCCGATTCCAGCACCTCA